>JAPTJF010000085.1:0-122248 GCA_029339195.1 Micractinium sp. NFX-FRZ | reverse complement strand
CCAGCCGCGCCTCCATCGCCTGCTGGGCCTCCACAGCCGCCGCCTGGGCCTCCACAGCCGCCGCCAGCCGCGCCTCCGTCGCCTCCTGGGCCTTCACAGCCGCTGCCAGCCGCGCCTCCATCGCGTGCTGGACCTCCACAGCCGCCGCGGCTGTCTCTTGCGCCGCCGCCTTCTCAACCTGCTGTCCTGGGCGTTGGCTGCGCAGTGCGTCCAGCTTGTCATGCAGCTGGCTGCGGTGGCCCTCACCCAGCTCGGCGCCCCAGCCGGGGAAGAAGATCGGCAGGCGGGAGCGCATCGTGTCTAGCATGGCGGTCATGTCTGCCGCCAGGTCCAGCCCCATGATCTGCGGGGCAAGGCACGGCATGTGGGATGTGACACAAGCTGGGAGACGCTGGGTCCGTGATTGCGACCATCATGTAGCTTGAGCGCACCACCAACTCGGTTCGCAGGCTGAAGGGCCACTGCCAGCCACCCAGCCTCCCACCCACCACACCCTCCTGCCTGTGCCTCCCCACCCACCGTGTGCAGGCTCTCCACGTCCTCCAGCATATGGTAGATGCGAAACAGGCGGCGCAGGCACTGGCGCATGCTGGGGGACAGCACAATGGATGGGTCGCGCGGCTTGGTGAAGGGGCCGAATAGGTGCTGGGCGCGCTCAAAGTAGGAAGCAGCCGCGTTGCTGGCGGCTGCGATGGCGCCGTTGGCGTGGTGGCGGTTCTCGCCAGAGCAGCTTTGGTTTAGCCTGCAGTGAAGGGGAGGGATGTTGAAAGCATGGCAGAGCAGGATACGGTGCGCTTAGGTACGAGATGACCACCATGTGGAGTTGGAGGTGGTGGCAGGCAGGTGGGGGTACGGGCAAACGTGCATGCCCAGCTGACCCAAGGGCACGCCATCAACACCACGGCCCGCTTCGGGGGTGCTTAACGCCCCACCAAATCCCCGCTGCCTACCGGGTTGCATAGTCCTTGCGTGCATTCTTCAGCCACTCCATCACGCCCGCCTGCAGCTCGCCGGGCAGGCTCCCCACGCCGGCCCTAAAGGCACTGTCATCCGCGCTAGGCGCAAAGATGCGGGCAAAGAGAGAGACAGAGAGCTCTCCGTGCCTGTCCTGCACCTCGCTGCGGTACGCCTCATAGGCCGCAAGCAGCTGCTTTGCCGCGTTGGCAGTGCTGGCGCAGCTGGCCTGCGCCACAGGGAGGAAGCGGGGGCAGTGAACAGGGGAGGATGGTAGTGCAACAGTGCGTGCAGGTGGGTGCCATGTCGCCACTCTTCTCCTACCCTTGCCTCGCGCCCCATCACCCAACCTTGTCATCGTGCCCTACCAAGTGCACCGCAGCTGCCGTCCGCCTTGCCCAACCTCACAGGTTCAGACACACTACACCCAACTTGCTTTTGCTTGCTTGGGCTACAGTTTGTTTTTCCGCAAAGAAACTTGCGACACAAACTACACCCACTCCACACCCAAACCACCAAAGCACCCCACTCCACACCCAAACCACCAAAGCACCCCACTCCACACAAACCAGGCCCGCCAGGCAGCACAGCAGGCAGTGCAGCAAGTCACTCACCCCCTTGCTGGCCACGTAGCCGGGCACATTGGCCACCACCAGGTGCACAGCGCCGTGCAGCGCCCCCACACCGCCACTCATAAGGCACTCGATGTAGGCTGTGGGCGGGAGAGGAGGCAAAGAGCAGGAAACAGTGAGCTTGAGTTCAAGAGCATGAGGGCGCCAACAGCAAGCCAGATGGCCCTGCCCTGACCGGCGACGGCAGGCTGCTGCCAGCAATGCTGAGCGCCCACGGCTCCGCGGTGCGCCAGCACCCAACACCCCTCCACCTGAACGGCGTGGAGCACCCAACACATCCGGTCTCCGTGCTGGGGCCACCGACTCGTTCTCTCACTCACCCCACGACGTCGTGAAGAGCGGTGTGGCAATGTTGTGCACTTGGGTGAAGATGGCGTCTACTTGCGAGGGATGGGCGCTGGCGCCCAGGCGCTCCACCTCCGAATCCACGTGGCCCACCAGCTTGACTGCCCCCTCAAGGTTGCTGGTGAACACGGGCTTGGTTGTGACCTCCACCACAATGACCTTCATGTTCGCGCCCATGCGCTGCAGTGTGCGAAGCTTGGTATCGAGGAACTGGCCATGCAGTGCCTGCATCTCAAGCCAGAGGCGCGGGAGGTGGCCAAGGGAGTCAGCGGACGGGCGGGGAAGCGGCAGCGCCACACCCACCAACACAGACGCGGCGCGGCCTCCTGGAAGCTGACCTGCTGTGCATCTCGTCATGCTTGCACGCAAGGGGGCTTGCCTACCGGCCAGCCTGGCAAGCGTACTCACCGAGTGCGTCGTGGCCTTGCCGGCGGCGGCGGCGACGCCGGCGGCAATGGCCTTGGTGCTGCCCAGGCGGGCCACCGCCCTGCAGGCAGTGGGGGGGCAGTGGAGCGTCAGGCTTGGGCGAGGCAGCGGCGGCTAGCATCAGGCGCCCGTAGGCCAGAGCGGCGCGCACCGAACTCCAGCGTTTTCGAGCATGGCGGGGTCGTTGCGGTTGCTGCGGGGCACCAGGCGCTGGCAAGAGATGAATTCGCCGCAAGATGCTGCCGGTGGGCAAGAGGCAAGTTGCGAAAGTGCCGGAGGAGGACAGGGGGGCAGCTGGCAGCTGGCCAAGCTGCATGGAGCCTTCAAGGAGGTCCTCTCTCACAGAAAGACTTACATCCATCTTACGAACGTCCCAGAGCCGACTCCCGTTCAACAACCCTACTTGCCCGCGCGATGGAGGACGGCGGGGACAACATACTGCAGCAGGTGAGTCAGTCAATGACCGGCAGCGCCCATCTAGCGGCTGAATACCGCCCCTCTGGCCGCTAGATGGGCCGCCGCCCGCCGCCCCCGCCCCCTGCTGCCCTGGCCGCCCGACTCTGCGCTCCGCTCCCGCCCATCCCTGGCCACCGTAGAAATCTGAGAGTCTGGCGCTGGCCATTAGGGCTCGTGAAGAGGAGATCCAGCGGCGGAAACTGCAGGTCCAGCGGCAGGACCTGCAGATTGAGCGGCTGTTGGCGCTCTGCAAGGCGGCGGGCGTGGACAGCACCCAGGTGCGGTGTTATCGAGTGCTGCGGGCTGGTTGGAGAGACTCCGGCAGCTGAGGCTGCTTACAATCACCCTGCGCCCCTCCTGCCCCTCCTGCTGAACATCCTCGACGCCCCCTGCCCGCTTTTTGCCACAGGTGGCAGCTGCGCTGGGCGGCGCCAGCGGCGGCGGCAGCCCCCACTCCTCATCTGGGCCCATCCCTCACCTTGGTCCCACTCCCTGAGCCCAGAGGGACAGCAGCGTGTCCGGCAAGATCGGAGAAAATTGGGTGCTTCTGGTGGCGGCTGTGTAGCGCCTGAGGCTACCTGGCTGACCCTGCTTGGCGCGGTGCATTTGCTGGGATGCGGCTCTGTTTTATGTGATGGCAGGGCAGTCATTTGGCCACCCCACTTTGCTTTCGACGCCTCCTAGCCTAACCGCTGCTGCTCCACTATGCTCCGCAACTCGTATCACCACAGCCTTCCCTCGTTCTTGTTTGCTCTGCTCCACCTGGCCCTCGTCCTCGCCAGTTTCACCTGATGCTCCCTGAGAGCACTTGCAGTGGCAGCGGCGCAAGCCCCAACAGCATGCAGCCTGGCAGGTAGACCCTGAACCCTGCTTGAACCCTGCTTCTGACGGTATGGTTCACAAGGTATTTGTAAGCAGCAACATGGCATTAGACAGACGGCAACAAGAATGTGGCCAGCAAAGAGAGCTTGAAACAAGAAGACGAAAGCTACCAGAGTTTGCGCTAAGGAACGCCACGCGGGCTGCTACCGCTGCACGGCAGCCGATCAAAAGCACCTCCCACAACAGTGCCGCTCAGCCCTGCCGGTTGCCCGGCACCACAGCCTCATAGAAGAGCACCGATGGCTGGATGCGCCCTGCCTCGCACTTGTGCCGCACATCTGCCCAGCTGCCCACGCGGCTGACATTGGCATCGTCAAACATGAGCCAGGCGTGCAGGTCCTCGGCCCACACGAAAGCAGAATAGTGGGCGCCGTAGTAGCACACCATGCTGCGCAGGTCGTAGCGCACCAGGCCTAGCTGCACTCCAGAGTAGAACTCGGCAAGGTCCACCTGTGACGCTCGAGGGGAACGAGATGGAGGGAAATGGTGGGGGAGGGCGTGAGAACGGCGAGCACGCAGGGAGGGCGGGGAGCCAGCAATAAACAGGACTCAGATGGGTTTTCTTGTGGCGGGGGAAAAGAAGAGCGGTGTGAGATGCATGAGGAAGGTGGGAGGACTTGAAGGGCAGCACAGCTGAAAAGGCGGGGGTGAGAGGGTGCAGCGCAGAATTGAACGAGGTCATGCTTGCCAAGGGGGAAGAAGGGGAGGCGAGCGGGCATCAGTGCTCATCGCCTCCGCCCACACCAAGCCACGGCCTGTCCAACTAACATGCTCTTCTTCCCGGCAATTGATGCCAGCTGGCACAACCTGGGCCAATTTCACCACATGCCACCCTCAAACCCATTTAATCCGTGACCCCTCTTCGTGTTTGCTCTCCACCCGCAGGTATCCCCAGCCCATGGTGACCCATCCTCTCCTGCACACCACCCGCCACCTAGCCTCACCTGTGCGTCAATGGCCGCCAGCGTGGCAGCAATGCTCTCCGGCTCCTCCCGGTGCGACTCCCACGCCAGCTGCAGCGTGAACACGTGTGGCAGGTGCTGCAGGCTGTACTCCACGCTGTTCTTGGTGCCACACCCGCCCAGGTCCTGCAAAGAGTGGGTGGGTGAAACAGAGGCGAAATGAAAGGATCTGCTGGGATGCGCAGGCAGCGGCAGAGTGCTGCAGGGTGCACTCCACGCTGGTACAGGTGACGCACCCGCCCAGGTCCTGCATGCAAGGGGGCGGGGCAGCGCTCAGGAGGGAGGGGCAGGCGTAGCATCTGCTTGCAGAGGTCTTGCAGGACCGTGGCCAGCTGGCCAGCCGGTCCAGGTGCCGTCCAGTCAATTCAGGTTATGCATCCATGAGTTGCCCCAGATCTGACCTTGACCTGTCCATATATAATAAACCACCATGTTGCACAAGAAAACCTTGTGCTCAGAGTCTCAATGCTTTAGTTATTAGGCGCCCATGCTTACCCCTGGAAACTTCACCTCTTCATTTTTTTTTATCAGGCGACCACTCACCCTGCTCTTGTCTTGACCTGGCGGCAATCAACACCCAAACAGGACGCTGAATGCGCAGATTACTGGTGTTGTGGCCCTTGGCATTTCCCCACCATCAACACAAAACCGTTGACCTCACCTCATCGCACGACTTTTGGTGCTGCGACTCCAGCTGGCGGAACAGCTGGCCCATGGTGCGGGCGCCAGGGAAGCTGCGCGCGTGCTGCAGCGCCGCGGCCTGCGGGCCAGGACAGAACAGGCGGCGGGGAGTAGGCACAGTCTTAGGTGCTGCAAAGTGCACGAGCGGCCCCAAGCAGGAACACCGCCCCCAGTATTGCATGCTGTCTCATCCGGGTCTTGAGCGGCGTCCCCAGCCATAGGCGCTCTGCTGTCGGCCGGCCTCAGCAATGCATCCCATCCCCCCCGCCATACAATACCTGCCCCGCTCCGCCCCGGGCCCTCCCCACCTGTGTGTTGAACTTCTGCTAACAAAACTATGCCTCCCATGTTTACAACTCCGAGCCTTGTCTTAAGCACTTGCGAGCTACATTTCTTCGCCACCTGCCTTTTGATCTTCTGGTGCAGAGAAAACCCTGCTGGTCTGTCCGCTCCGATCCTCCCTTTCCCCCCCAACCCCCATGTTGTCTAGAAACTTGCGCAATCTTCCCTTCTGCCCGCCCCACCTGCGTGTTGTAAAAGTACTGAGTGTACTCCTGCTGGTGCGTCTTCTTGCCGCACTTGGCGCAGGGCACCCCCTCGCGCACGGGCAGCCCAAAGATGGCGTCCACCGTCGTCCTGGCGTTGGGCGACACCTCCATGGTGCGCTCATACAGGGTCAGCAGCACCTCAGCCGCGTCGTTCATCTCGCCTGCAGGGAGGGAAGGCAGGTGACCGGCAGCGTGAGCAGACCAGCGGGGTCAGCAGCACCTCGGTCGCGTCGTCCATCTCGCCTGCAGGGGGGACGGGCGAGAACCGGCACCAAGAGCACGCATCGGCACAGATCGGCAGCACCTCTGCTGCACTGTTCATCTTGCTGGCTGGCTACATTCGTGCGTGGAGTGGCAAGTGGAGCTGGCATATTTCTTTTGCAGCAGCTCTGCCACTGCATTCGTGGAACAGCGTTGAGAACTGAGAGTTTGTCAAGTTCACTAATGACATGAGGTGTGTCGCCTGGCAGGGGGTGGACTGTGCCTGCACCACATCGTTCGCACGGCCCCCCACACCCCTGCACTCTACAACCCAGCACGCCCCCCGCTCACCCACGCGGTACTGCTGCCCCGGCAGCACCGACAGCGCCTGCCGCAGCTCCGACGGATTGATGGCCGCCCGGCGGGCGGCTGTGCCCGTCAGCAGGCCACCCTGCTGCCGCTGCGCCTCCTCAGCCATGAAGTCTCTGAACAGGCAGTACAGGGCTGCCACCACGCGCTCGCGGCTGCACGCCTCGGGCCCCCACCTCATGATCTGTGGCCAGGGGGAGGAAGCGGGTGGGGTGGTGAGCACGACCGCTTGTGCTTGTAGAGTACTCTCCAGTAGAGGAAATGTCTGGTTTCAGCAAAGCGAATCAAATCTGGAGGAACGATTACCTTAACATCCCCCGAAAAAGACGAGTACCATTTCCAGGAGATCAGAGTCATTAATTGAGCAAAACGTAAATTGATTGAAATGCAGAGTAGAGAGACCAGTCCAGAGTGTGAATGACACAGGAGCACCGGATCTGCACCCAGGCAACGGCCTGCAAACCAGCCTGCCTGCCACACAACTGCCACAGATGGTCACCAAATGCCAGCTTGAAGCTAGCGGCAGGCAAGACAGCAGGAAAGGGAGGCAAGCTTGGACACCCAGCAGCCTGGCCTGGCCCTGGCACCCCAAACAGAGAGCGACTCGCTGCCCACCTGGTCGCGGAAGACTGTGCAGCGCCAGAGGCACTGGATGATGACGTTGAGGAAGCAGTTGTACTCGCCCGTCTCGTTGCGCAGGCCAGGGGCGGCCAGGCTGGAGCCCAGGCCGTGGGCCGCACCATTGGCGCCCTCCTGCCAGCCGGGCGCCGGGCCGCCGTCGCTCACGCCCATGATCTGTGTTCGAGGCAGGGGTGACAGGTGAGGGAAGGGGAGCGAAGTCAAGTCAGGGTACTGTCAGTGCATGTGCCTCATGTCAAGCACGGGTGACGAGAGTACAGAGTGGGGTTGGGTGCCGGTGTACATTGATCGGAGTGGGAGGGGTGGGTGAAGTGGGGAGTCAGAGTCAACTTGGGGAAGGCAGTTTATTCAAGTTGAGGAGTGAAGTCAAGTTGGGAAAGGGCAATCACGTCATGTTGCGGCGTGAAGCGTCATCTTATCACGACAGTCGAGTCAGGTTGGGGAGTGATGATTGGGAAAGGCAGTCATGTCAAGCTGGGGCGTCAAGCAAAGCAAACCCATTTCCGCTAGAAACCAGCTAGGTAGCCCTGCTGTGCTCTGTGAGATCGGTGCACAGCGGAGAGATACAAGGCAGTGGGAAGTGCAGTGCGAGGCAAAGTACATGCAATGCACTTGAAGCGGCCGTGTGCCCCTGCAAACACCACTAGAAAATACAGACTTTCCATTGTCAAGCCCGCCTGACAGCTCATTGTCCACCACACCAGCTAGCTCATCAGCACTAATCGTCACAAGTCGTTAATCTAGCCTATACCTAGCTGTCCAACTATCCAACCATCGAAGTACACCTAGCTCAACATTACTACACCAAACAAACCAACAACCTATCCTTACCCGCAGCAGCTCGTCCACCTCCTCAGTCTCCTCCGCCTCTGCTGCCCCACTGCCTGCTGCTGCCGCCACGCCCCAGCCTGCCGCAGACGCCGCCGCGCCAAAGGCCGGCGGCTGCTGCATGCCCACCTGCTGCTGCGTGCCTCCCTGCAGCGCAGCGGCCACGGCGGCTGGGCCCACGGACGTCCCCATAGGGTTCCAGCCCAGAGACTGGGGCAGAAGCTGCTGCTGCTGCTGCTGCTGCTGCTGGTCCTGCTGCTGCTGGGACCGTGGCGGCGGCTGTGGGGGCGCGGGCCTCCAGCGCGGCGCTCCCTCCCACAGCACCGCCAGGGTGTCCTGCTTTGGCAGCGGGCCCCAGTCGCCTGCCGGGTCAAACGGAGGGTGTGGGTATGGACAGCTGGCCTCTGTGCATGTGCCCCGCAGCCACTTCCTGCACGGGGTGCAGTGCATTAGGAAGGTGTAGCGGTGTGAGTGGGGGGAAAGGGGCATGTGAGGGCACAGGGCAAGCGGGTGATGACACCAGTGCAGGCTGTGCCATGGCAGGCGAGGCAGACAACAACAGCCACAGGATAGGCTGGTTGAAATTGTGTCAACTGTGCATCAGCCTCCTCCAGTAAAGGTCCCAACGATCTCCAGGATGCTGCTGCCACTCACTTGCACGGTGCCAACTGCCTGCAGCCCTTGCCCCCTCTGCAGCGAGACCGATGCCCCCTAGCGTTGGTGAAGCCGCAGCCGCACACCCAGTGGCCCGCGCTGTTGATGACCCGGAAGGGGCTTACGGCGGCGGCGGCGCCAGCCTGGCCACCACCGGCTGGCGGCTGCTGCTGGCCATGCGCGGTGGGCGCAGCGGGCTCCTGGCCGCGGCCGGGCGCGACCGGCAGCAGCGGGGCCGCCTGCTGCTGCTGCTGCTGCTGGCCCCGCTGCCGTTGGTCCCGCTGCTGCTCCTCCTCCGCCATCTGCTGCTGCATCTGCTCCAGCGCCAGTGCCAGCTCATCAGCTGACATCAGTGCCTCCAGATCTCCCACCTCCACTCCCAGCTGCCCCGCCAACGCCTGCATCACCGCAGGCGGCACCGCCTCGAGTAGCGCCTGCCGCGACTGCGAGCGCCCTGCTGAGCTGGCGCCCGCCTCTGATGAGGCTGCAGAGTCCTGGACCCCGCCCGCCGTGCGGCGCCGTGCTGCCGCCGGCTTGTGCTGCGCCGAGCGGTCCCCAGAGGGCGGCAACCCGCTCCACTGGGGGGAGTCGTGCTTCAGGTTGACCACGCGTAGGTCGGCGGGTGGCATGGGGCCGGGCGGGAGGTCAAAGGGCGGGTGGGGGAACCTGCAGCCGCTGAGCTTGCAGCTGCCGCGCAGCCAGTCTCTGCACCAGGGCAGTGTGGCATGGGTGGGAGGACCGCAATAGCTCAGGAGGCCACGAACTCGGCAGGCTCAAGATGCCCTTGTCAATTGGACACCATGTCCTCAGATGCAGCCAGCACAGCGCAGCAGCCACAGTGCACAGCGCAGCAGCCACAGCGCAGCAGCACACAGCAACGCACAGCACAGCACAGCAAAGCGCAGCAGCACACAGAAGCGCACAGGACAGCGCAGCAGCGCACCTGCAGGGCCCCGGGTAGCCGCACTCGTCGCATCCGTGCTGCATGAGGTGGCGCCGCTCGCACAGGCACACCCAGTCGCCCTTCCAGGTCACCACACGCACGCGCCACTCGCCCTCGTCCTGTGGCAGGCGCCGGGGATGCAATGCAGGGGAGTGGGCTTCATAAGCCGCACAGGAGGTGCAGGGCAGTTGCACAGGCGCTGTGCCGGGCTGAGCAGCCAGCAGTGCGCAGCAAGCCACCGCCCAGGCAAGCTGCTGACGGGTCTAATGAACACGGCCCGCTGCACCAACCAGCAGGCCGGGCGGGGCTGCACGCAGGCCGCCAAGGCAGCACAGCCCAACAAGGCAGCCCGGCCTCACGCGCACCGGCTCCCACCACAGGACACCACAGCAAGGAGAACACTGCCTCAGCGGGGCTCACCCGCACAGCCTGCTTGTCTGCCGGCAGCGCCCTTGGGTTGGCCACCAGCACGTCGCGCTGGCGCATGCTGGGCGGCGGGCCCTCGGGCGGTTCGAGCGCAAACTGGGGGTGCGGGTACTTGCAGGTCTTGTCGCAGCCCTTCTTGAGGTAGTTCCTGTGTGTGTGTGTGTGTGTGTGGGGGGGGGGGGGTGGAACCAGAAACGTGAGACATTAATTATTGTGCCATTTGAAGGTGCACTCTTGTGCCGTTTGAAGGTGCACTCTGCAGCAAGGCAAGCACAGTGACGAAAGTGTCAAATGAAGAGGGTTACTTCGATAAAGTTGTCCAGAAAGAGGAATGTCAAACGAGGAGGCTTGCAAGAGCAGCGAGCCAGATCAAGCACGAACTGGGGAGGCAATGCTTGCACGTTTGAGCTGGCATATTGACCCAACCAAGAGCAGGCATATTGACCCTGACAACTGTCCTGCAACATGAGGAGCGCTGCAATCCAAGACATCAACAGAGGCAGGAGCACACCGGTGGGCCCGCCAAAAAAGCGCTGCCCGGACCAGATGCAGCAGCAGGCCACATTATAAGTCAACCACATAACTGTGTCTCACCTGCAGGGCTGGGGCGTCTTGCAGGTGCTGCAGGCGCTGAGCACGTCGTGCTTCTTGCCGCACTTGCACATCCAGGTGCCGTCCCAGCCCACCACCCGTGGCTTGGAAGGGTCAATCTTGCGCTGCTGCTTCGCCTGCTTTGCCTGCTGCTGCGCCTGCGGCTGCTGCGCCTGCTGCACCTGCTGCTTGCCTCGCGGCTGCTGCTGCTGCTCTGCCTCAGCTGCCTTGCTCTCCGCCGCTGCTGGCAAAGACGGCGGCTGGTCTAGCTGCGGGCTGCCGGCAGGTGCTGCCTGGTGGCCGCCCCTGCGAGCCGCTGCTGCGCTCTCCCAGCTTGCCTCCTCCTGCTGCGGCTGCTCTTGCGCTGCTGCCCCGCCCCAGCTCCTCTCATCATCAGCACCCTCGACCGTTGACCAGTCAAATGTGGCAGATGCGGCCAGCAATGCCTCCATGCTGTGCGGCTCAGCGCGGCCCTCAGCTGGCGGCTGAGTGGTAGCGTCAGGGGGCGCGTCCGCCGCTGCCGCCGCCGCAGGAGCAGGCGCTGCCTTGGCAGGAGTGGTTGGCCGGCTGCTGGAAGGGCTGCTGGCTGCGCTGGGAGCGGCTGCAGGGTGGTCTGGCTGGCTGCCAGCGGTCGCGTAGCTGCTGCTGCTGCTGGGTGCGGTGGCTCGCCGCGATCCCACCTGCTGCTGCCGCTTGCTCTCCTTCTCCGCCGCTGCCCACTCCTGCAGCATCCTTTGGTACGCCGCCTCCTTCTCTTCTGCCACCACAGGCGCCGCCACGGCCACAGCAGCCGCCGCTTGGCCCGACGTCGGCCGTGGCTGCCGCCGCTGATGCTGCCCTGCTGGCATCTGCGGCTGCGGCTCTGCTGCCCGCTGCTGCCGCGCAAGCCCAAGCAGCGCCAGGTCATCAATCTCTGCTCCCCCTCCTACCTCCTCTTCCTCCTCCTCCTCCTCAGCCTGCTGCTCCGCCTCTGCCGCCGCCGCTGCCGCTGATGCCTGGCCCCCAGCGCCGCCCTTCTTCCCCTTCTTCTTCTTCTTCTTGCCTTGCCCCGCCGCCGCTGCTGCCGCCCGCTCCTCGTCCTCCTCAAGCAGCTTGGCAATGTGAGACTGCCGCTCCGCATCTGCAGGGGGAGGGAAATGCTGTTAAATGGCACCATAACTGACGTTGGTACATAAGGTACACTCTTAAACACACGATTCATCATTGAATCACCTAATCAAAGCCTTGACCTCATGCAACGTGCAATGCAATGAGGACACTGACACCATGAGACATGGCATGCATGATCCAGGATTCCTGAGCACAGCTGGGTGAGACAAGATGGCAGGCAGAGCAGACCTTGCAGCCTGGAGCGCACACCCACCCATCCTCCCCAGTTGCCTCACCACCGCTGTGCTCCTGTGAACAAGGTACAGGAAACCACACCTCACAGTTTGCCCTACAACTCTAACCCATTGTCCGGTCCTGCTTGCCTGTTGCCTCATTGACGGCCTGCTTCCACCGAGCCGGCAGCACGTGGGCCAGCATCAGGCGCACCAGGCCATCCACTGGGCAGGAAATGCCGCCCAGGCGCGCCCACAGCATGCTGCGGCGCAAGAAGGAAGCGGCAGCACAGTTGTGGGGGCATCACGGTCCCACACATCGTGGTCCCACACATGATGGTCCTCATGGTTAACTGTGGCCTGGGGCGGAGGCGAAAGACTGTTGCACAGCCGCGTGCACAGTGTGGTGTCCCACACACACAAGCAGGCGCGCCCAGAAGCACGGCGGTCTGCCATATCGAGCCGTCCTCCAGAGCCATGGCAGCCCAGGGAAGCCAGAGAGACTGCCCCACGCTGCCGGCCTGTGCTCACCCCATGATCCCCTGCACTGGCTACAAGCCCCCAGCCAACAGCTGCTTGTAAAGGTACTTCAATCAAACAAAACTGTCCCCCACTCACCCCATCAGCTGCTGCACAGCGTACAAGCTCTCCGCCTGCACCGCCCGCAGTACATTCATCTCATCTGCTGCCCGGTTCCAAAGCTTCCGCGTGTCACTGCAGTCTGTCAGCCTGAACATCGCCGTTGCAACCAACTTGACCAGCAGCCCGACCTGCCGCGCACTGCACGCAATGGGGCCAGTTGAGAGTCGTGTCAGAGCGCGAGGATGTGGGGGCAGGGACGGCGGCTTAGTGCCGCAAGCCGGCAAGGGTACATCACACGGGGTAACGGACAGCAGTGCAGCACGCAGCGAGTGCAAACAGCAAGGCAAAGAGCACCAAGGCACGGTACAACACCTTGCCACAGCATCGCCACAGTACAATAGATCGGCACCGCACAGCATGGCACAGTACAGCCCGACATGGGACGGCACCCGCTCCATAAACATGGGATTGCACAGCATGTCACAGCACAGCACAGCAAAGGCACAGCATGGCACAGCATGGCATAGCACAGCACTCACGTCTTGATCTCCCCCTCCTCATCCACCGCCTCCCCCGCTGTGCCGTCCATTGCTTCCCGCCGCTGCTGCAACCACGCATCCATGCGTTCCTCCAGCTCCAACCCAGGCTTGGCCAGCCCTTGGAACACTGTCGACGTGGTGGCCAGCCAGGGGCGCAGCTCTACGTCTGCAAGGCAGGCAGGGCAGGGCGGCAGCCAGCAGCAGCAAGCCAGAGCGGCAGGTGAGAGGGAGAACGGGTGGAGCGGAACAGCGCGAAAGCCAGGCAGCTGGAGGGGAGGCGGCACCAGGAGCGGGGGCAGCCGCGGACAGGGCAGCCTGTGCAGGCGATCCACGATTCAACCAAGAACATGTGCCCCTCTTAGAAACAGAGCAGCTGTTTGCGGACTCTGCTGGTCAATGCGCACCACGTCCGTCCAATCAAAATCCGTTGCACCTCATACCCAAGGCTTCTTTACCGGTGCCGTCACCATCTTCCTCTTATGCATATACTTTCACAAACCATCTGCTTGCGTGCTGGTGAGCTGGCGCTGCTCGTGGTCTCATGCAAGGCCACCCCACACCTCACACCACCCTTCTTTTGCTAGGCCTCCCCACGCCAAACATTACCCTGACAAAGCCTGCTCACCTGCTGCTTCGATGAGGCCCTGCACAGTCGCGTCCATCTCCTCGGCAGCGTCCCTCTGGTGGTCCTGCAGCCGCCGCAGGTGAGCCTCCGTCACCTGCCGGCCGCGCCACACCGGCGCCTGCGCACCATCGCGCGCCTGTCCCAGGGCGTCGTGCACCTCCTGCACGACAGGTGCGAAGGGGTGTGGAAACGAAGTGAAGAATGTGGAACAGTGCATGCAAGGACAAGGGCTTTTGCGACAAGTGCAGCCGCCCCCCGGCGGAGTGAAAGCGTCGTCCGCTAGCACTGCTGCGGCTTGCTGAGGAGCCTGCGCACACGCACACATGCCAGCCTGGATGCACACACTACGGCGAGCAGAATGAGCAGCACCAAGGTACCGCACAGCTGTCCACAGCTGCCAGCGCACCCGCTCAATTGTAGTGGCAGCCAGCCGGCGCACCGCCTCGCAGAACGCTGTGGCCAGGTCGTTGGCCCGGTGCGCCTGCCGCAGGATGATGAGCTGCGCGTGGGAGGCCTGGAGCACGGCATCGGCAAACATCTCCATGTGGTCCACATCTGCCAGCTCATGCACCTCCTGTACCAAGGGAAAGAGAGAGAAAAAACAAGTGTGATTATTCACTCTTGTTGTTGTCACACGAACAAAGTTAAGCACACCTTAGTGTGGGTGTGGGGGTGCCAGCTGCCGGCCCGGTTGCCGGCTGTGCATCCCATGGGATGAGCAAGGAAGGGGCGGGGCAGGGGTTTGCTGTGATGTTAACAGCAGCCGCACGCAAGAGCAGGGACAGGTGGGGCGCATGGAGCTGCGTCACGGCGTGCTCCAGGACTAGGCAAGGACCACAAGCAGAGCTGCATCGCACAAAGCAGAGCGGCAGCATGAACCAGGTTGAGCGGGAGCTAGGGCAGGCGAGCATGCCAGGGCAGGCGCATGGCGAGGGCTACTACCTGTTGTGCACTGCACGACAAAACAACATGCACGCAGACGGACCCCAAGAAGCAGCCTTCAAGGCAAGCCGCACGCAAGCATGCCTGTTGCGTGAAGTCGCGCAGATGGGATGAGAGGAGCTTCTTCAGGCCCTCCAGTGACTGATCTAGGTGCCCCATGACATGCAGCATGGTGTGGGAGGAGTGGGCCTGCAGGGAGGCCAGAAGATGATGGCAGGTGCATGTGAATGAGAATTCATGACACCAGTGACGATGTGTAACACATGCCCAGGCGTGCGTGCTGTGTGCTCCAGGTCCCTGCAACGTGGCGTGGCAGGCCTGGCCCTGCGGGGAGGCAGGGTTGTGAGAATATTGCAAAAAACAGGCATGACTAGTTGCAGGATGGCATGGCACATGTCAGGCCTTGGCTCTTGTGTGCCAAATGGCCGAACCAGCCTAATGCCTGCTCCGTTGCATGCAGCGAGTTGAGGCAAGGTTGCTTGTACCATGCAAACTTCAAAGCGCAACCACAACACCCACTGGTAGCGCCCCAAGCTTTAACACTGCCCCAGCCACACATTCCCCATCTGCAGCTGTAGTTCCCCCGAGGCACCACCCGCCGGATTCCCAGCAACACACGGCTCCAGGCAAAAGTGCAGGCAGGCACCTGTCCTGAGCTGAAGCACCAGCCTCAGCCACACACGCACCAGTAGCAGGTAGTGACGGCACGCCCAGCTGATGGCATGGACCTCTACCTCCGGTGCCGCCCACGAGCGATGGTTGGGCAGCAGCCTGAACGCCGCTGCCTCTGCAGTGCCCACTGCAGCTGCGTCAGTGGCCCCGCTGCCCACCTCCGCCCCGCTGCTGCCTGCGCCAGGCGGGCAAGCTCCCGAGCCCTGGCGCTTGCCCGCCTTGCCGCCCTGCTTGCTGCTTGCGCCCTGCGCTGCCGCTGCTTGCGGGGCTGCTGCCGCTGCCTGCGCTGCAGTGTCCTGGCTGGCGGACGCGGTACCGCCAGCCTCCCGTGCTACTGCTGCTAGCCCAGTGGCGTAGAGAGAGAAGTTGGTGAGCAACTGCTCTGCAGGCGCGTCCTGCACCAGTGACAGCGACACACAGCGCACAGACAATGGCATTCAATGAGCTTGAGCGCGCACCAATGCTGGGCAGGCAGCAAGCCAACAACACAAAGGGGCTGCAGCAAGGCGGCTTCAGTGTGAGGGCTGCCTGCAGCTGGAACGTCACAGCGGGCCACTTCTTTCTGACGTTGACCTGCATGCGGAGCGCTGCCCAAGAACTGCACACCGGAAAACACACACGCTCTATCAAATCAATAGCGGCACTTGGCCTTGCAGCTTTGCCCTGCCCAACCCCTGCCTTCCAACACAGAAAACCGTGGCCCAGCCAACACGAAAGGCCCCAGAGCCCTCACCTCAGCAGGCTGCTTGCCATTGCCAATGGCACACTGCACGCCATAAGGGCGCAGGCACAGAGTCCATTTCTTGAACGCGGCAGCCCGGGCCTGTTCCGTGTCGGCCCCGCCGCTCCTCCCGGCCATGCTCCCCTCCTGCTCCTCTGCCTGCTGCCCAGGCTGCCCTGACGGGCGCACAGAGCCAAGAGCTTGGCGCACTGCCAAATGGCCCTGCACACCAGGAAATGTAGGCCAAGGGAAGCAATCAACATGCGTAAGTTGTGTGTGTCGAAGCACAAGGCACCGACATAGTTGGAGAGGTATGCAGCCATCATCGTTATGCACTATGGGAAGTGCTTTGTTGATCAGTGGTTTGACACTGTTCGTTAGCAGTAAGCTTACCGCTGGTGTTTGAATTTTACTCTGCAACCTCACACCAGCAGAAGGCACACAACCCGGCACCAAATCTTGTGCGGTAGACGACCAACTTGACCAGGACTCTCCATGCACAATCAGCTGACAACCAATCACAACCCCTGCGACTTAAAGACCAACCGAACTGTACTTAATCATAGATTGTCATAATCACTGACGTTTATTGATAATGGGACCAACTTGACCCGGGAAGTGAACATTTTTTAATGGTGAATCACATCCCGACCAACCCGCACTCACCCTGATGTCCGCATTGGCTTGGGCGGGGCTGCCGCCAACCACGTGCGTCAGCAGCAGGCACACAAAGGCGTGCAGGCGCTCCAGCGAGCGCAGGGGCAGCATCAGCAGGCGCCAGAGCCACTCTGCACGACGCGGGGCGGAAAGCAGCAGGGGACGCGTGAAACGTCAGAGGAGCAGTCCCGAGAGGCAGTTCAAGCTGCATAGGAAGGGTGGACAGTGGTAATGGATGGCACCCCATCCAGCGCTGAGCAGCGCATGTGTTAGAACACAATGCGTGACCCAAGAATAACCAATAAGCATGTTGATAACAATGTGAATGAACAATGTGGCGAGCATTGCAGCGCTTCCCCAACAGGGCCACGTGGCGCATTCATGCATCGATCAATTCATTCATCGATACGGCACACGCTGCATGGCCACCAATTCGCGGACAGACTGTCGCGCACACGCCTTCAAAAAAGGTGCCGACGCAGTCATTTGGGGCATTGACGCGGACCGCCATCCCAAGCTGCTTCCGGCATCCCACTCACCGTTCTGCTCGTCTTCCAGCCCTGTGCATTTGTAAATCAGCAAAGAGGAGAGGGGAAGGAGGTGGGGCGTGTGAGGTGCGGATGGGATGGCAAACACACTGCGGGCACACTGCGGGCACACTGCGGGCACACTGCGGGCAACAATTTGACCAACAGCTTGGGTCCCGCATCTCATTGCCAGTTCGCACCACAGCAGCGCGCTTCCCCCATGCCATCTGTTCCCCCAACCTAGTGCAGGGTACAGCCTCGGCGCACCTTGTTGGTCGAGGTCGGCAAACACTGCCCTGAGAGCGCTGAGGTCTATGCGGCTGCAGCGGTCAGCGAGTGCACGGAGACTGGCACCATCAATGAATGCAAATGCACGCAGGATGCGGCCACCAGCCGGCGCCAATCAAGGCGATGGCGCACCGAACAAGCAACAGGTAGACATACAACAGGTGGGCGTCCGCCAGCGTGGAAACAGGCGGCCACCAGCCAACTCGAGAGAACCAGGGGGGCAGTGGCCAGTGAGCGGGCCAGCAGCGCCCCGAATAGAGATGCGCGCAAGCAGAGGAGACACAAAGAGCTAGCACTAGAGCGCGAGGGCCGGGAAAAAACAGGAGCAGAGCGAGCAGCAGGGGTGATAGGGCCCCCCCCTCAGCCTCACCTCTCGCACGGCAGGCAGCCCTCGACGTAATAGTCCACTGCTTTGCGCTGCATGGCCAGGCAGGTTGGGCAGAGGAAAACATTCAGGCCGGCTTGCTGCTTGGCGGGCAGGGGAGGCAGGGGGCAGGCAGGGTGCGCATTGCGGACACGTGTGGGAGCAGTGCCGAGGCATGAGGCAGCTGGCAGCTGCTGGCCAGCCTGGCAACAGTTCAGGCAGTACAATTCTTGTGTGCACCACACCACAGGCTGACCCCAAGCCTGCCTCATCACATGGACAAGGCACCGCATCACTTGAACAGGTAGAGGCAGGGTGGCAGGACCGAGCGACCGTGGCCCAGCTGGCGGACGGAGCTGCCAGCAGGGCAGGCAAGCTGTGAAGCAGGCCGGCACGTGTGATTGAGCAGGCCAGTGGAGGGGAGGGGCAGCCAGCAGGGGCAGCACACCTGGCTCTCAGTGAGGAGGTTCCAGGTGGCCATCAGGGACAGGCCAGTGTACACCTGCTCCGCCAAAAACCACTTGTACTGCAGGCAGAGAGGGCGCAAGGAAGGGAAGGAAGCAGGCATTGCTTCCACTGCAGGCGGTACAGGGGAGAGCTGGGAATCAGCTGTCGACTGCTAACAGCAAAGCAAGCTGGCCAGCCGAGTATAAAGTCCTACATGCCCAACCTGCGTCCCTGGCATCACAATATGTGGTGCCGCGACAGGGTACTGTAATGTGAGGCGGCATGTGTGAATGTGTACGAGCAAAAGGCACGTGGTTGTGTGGCAGCAGCAGCCATACCAACCCCAGCCATGAAAACCCCAGGCAGGTCATGCGCCCATATAATGCAGGGCATGTGGTCGGCGCGGGGTGCCTGGCCCGCGGGCCGCCCTCTTCCACTGCATACGTACCGAGGAGATGGCTGCATCTGCTTCCTCAATCCGTCCCCCCTCCTCCAAGCACTGCTTCAGGTCCGAGCTCTCCAAGCCCACCAGGCAGCGCACCATGTCGGCACACAGGTCCAGCTGTATGCGGGAGCTGCAGGCAGGCGGGGGGTGGTGCAGTGGGGCGGGCATGCAGGCAGGGCTTGCACTGATGCTCACAACCATGCCGCATCTTGTCCAAGCCCCTCCTCTTCACGCCTGCAGCCGCACAGCCCGTCGGCCAGGCGTGTGTCGGTCAAAGCCCAGTTTGAGACAAAGTCTGTTACCAAGATAGAAGTAATGAAGCCTCCTTCCCTCCCGTCCGGCCCTTGGCTCACCGCAGCTCCAGCAGGCCAGCATCTGCCTCTGCCGCCACGTCCGGCTGGCCGCGCAGCTTGCGCGCCGCTTCGATCAGCTCAGCCTGCCCCTGCCGCATCACGCTGCTCACAAGCGGGCGGATCGCGCCCTCCAGGTCGTCTCGCTCGGGGAAGATCTGCAGCAGAAGGATGCGAGGGCGTGGGGCATAGGGCGGCGTGACAGTGATGGCAGACAAAAGGCTGGGCGGGTTGACAAGGCTGCAAAATCGGGCCGTGTCGTGCCGCTGCAGGCAGATGTGCAGGCGGGGCAGCGCGCAAGTGCACAAGAGGCCTGCATAGTGCAGCAAATGTGCCCTGCCCCGCCCCCTGACCCCCCAGCCAAGGCACCTGCAGCTTGCGTATGACGTCGTGCAGCGGCTGCGTGCTGCCCCACGCCTCCTCCAAATCTGCCAGCCTCCCGTACTGCTTCAGCCGCATGCAGCGGATGAGGCGGCAGCCCAGCAAAGCGGGGCGCACGCATCGGTCAAGGCACTCGTAAGCCAGCTGCGCAGGGGAGGGAGGTGAGCACAGGAGAGAGAGGGTCAGCTAACTATCATCATCTCATACGCCGGAAGGTTGAGAAGCAGCCCAGTGGCAGGGGGGCCTATAAGCAGACAATGTTCTGATGATCTATAGCTGTGTGCACAGGGAGAAGGAGACGAGGGCAGATTGGGGTATTGAACAAACGGCGGATACAAGCAGAACAGGGAGCAAAGTTGCTTCAGAGCAACGCGTGCAGGTTCGGCGCTCTGAAGCTCAAAGGTCAGGGAGCAGGTGAACTGGTCCGTGCAAGTTGGGCCTACAGATACAAGCACGAGACGTACAAGAGAGCGCAGGACATGCACACTGAGCAACGACACCTTCTGCTGCCATCCGTCAGGCAAGTGCAGTCAGGCAGGCAGGGGGAGCCATCTTACACAACACCAGAATGACACACACTTGTGCACACTCGGAAATGCCTGCTTGCAATCTGCACGATCAAGCCAGGCTGTAGCCAGGTTGCACGCAGGTCAGCCTGCGCACCCGTACTAACGGCATCCCGCTGTAGCTCGATGGCAACTCGTACTGCAGCTCCCGGTCCAGCAGCCCGCCCTGGCTGTACAAGTCGCGCACGTACCGCCTGCGGGTAAGCAGGAAGCAAGAACGAAAGGGGAGTGTGGGCTTTTGGGAAGCTGCCCTCCCTGGCTATACAAGTCGCGCACGTACCGCCTGCGGATAAGCAGGGAAACATAACAAGAAACGAGGTTGGAGCTTTGGCAGCAGCCCTGCCTGGCTGGGGTCGGCAGGGGCGAATCGAGGGCACAACAGTTCGAGTGTTTGTGCACAGCCGTCCCTGGCTGAACCTGTCCTCTCGGGCCAGGCACGGATCGTGTGTCAAGCATCAAGTTGACCCCAGCCGGCAGCAGCAGAGAGTTGAAACCTGTCGTCCCACCCTGCTTGCCTGGCCTCCTGATGCTGGTGCAGCACCTCCACGAGGGCGGCCTGCAAGTTCGGCAGGCAAACAAACGCACGGAGCACAGGTTCACACCAGCAGTGGTGTGCGTTCAGTAGAAAGCACAGGCCCCCCCCCCCCCCGCATGCCCTGAAGGGTGAGCAGCCGCAGCGCAAACTGCAGGCGCCTGGCGTGGGCAGACCAGCCTGTACATGCCTATGAGCAATGCTTTTGAGCAATGCGCAGCAATACTGCACCACAAGGCCTACCGACAGGAAGGGGTGAGTGCATACATGGCTCCGGCCCTCACCATTTCCTCGTCAAGCCTCATCTGCCGCCTCTTCCACGCGCGCTCCACGGCTGCCTGTGCTGCCGCCTGCCCTGCTGCCTCCGCCGCTGCCTGCGCCGCTGCCCGCTGTGCTGCCTCCGCTGCTGCCTGTGCCGCTGCCTGCGCAGCGGCGGTGGTGCTGGTGCCGGCGGCACCGCCAGCCAGCGCCTCGCCGCCACCTTCCTGCTCCAGCTGCCATTTTGAGTTGGCGCCAAATGGGGGCACCTCAAAGGAAGCGCTTCCCAGAGACATGTCATCATCCAAATCACTGTCGGTCCAACCCCGCTCTGAGGCTGATGCCACGCTAGCTTGCGGCAGGCGGCGCGGCGCGGTGCCCTCGCCCTCGTCGCCCTCCTCCCCCACGTCGCTAAGCGCCGAGCCCCGTCCTGATGATGATGCACCGCTGCAGGCTGCCGGGCTGCAGCTGGGCAGACCCGGGGGGGCGCTGCCGCTGCCAGTGCTGGCGGCGTCCGCCTCGACACCAACATCGGCATAGATGTCGGTGCTGCTGCTGCGCCGGCTGGTGCTGTTGCTGTCGCTGTCGCTGTCACTGTCCATAATGGCGCGCCAGGCTGCGTCACGTGCTGACGCCCGCTCCGCTGTCGACACTGGTGCTGCCTCCCCTATGCCATAGGCTGGCTCCAGATCTGCACACACACAGCGGTATCGAGCAGTGCGAGGAGGGAGGCTGGTGACTGGGCAGGCAGGGCAAAGTGCGGGCCAGCACGAGGTTCCCAGTATGGCAGAGCTGGTTGGACTCAGTTCTGTTTGCAGAAGCAGGTGATAACTATGGAAAAAGTGAAGGGCCACAGGGGGTGAGCTCGAAACTACCCTAAACCCTAAATTTGCAGCAGCGAGCTGGATTGACGCGGAAGTGCCCGGGATGGGTGAATGAGAAAGGCACACGGGCAGCCACAGGCTGCAACAGGAGCACATTGGGGGCATCTGCATTCTTGTGCAGCAGCTGACAGGAGACCAAAGGCAGCACCAGCAAAACAGGGTGAATCCAGGCAGGGCCAGCGCACCACAGCATGCATAGCAGCCAGAAGGCTGGCACAGCGCACAGTTTGAAACTCTCGGCCCCCAAAGCTCTGCCCCGCGTCGCACCTGGCGTGATGCCCCGGCTGCAGGTGCCTTCCGCTTCCAAAACAAACTCCTCTCCCTCGGTTGTCTCCACATCCGATTCAGCCACCTCGTACTCCACGCTGTCCCCTGCCGATCCGCCTGCCGTCCACCCTGCCAACTGGCCCGCTGCTCCAGCTGCACTGCTGGATGCAGCGCGCCGCCCCGCGGCTGGCTGAGCGGCGGCTGCGGGCTGCGGCCCACCCAGCAGGTCTGCACGCCCAGCAGCGGGCAAACAGGAGGTTTCAGCACTGGCCGGGAGGTGAGCCCACAATGTCAAGGCAAGTGGCACGGCGATGGAAAAACAGAGCACGTGGCATTTCAGAGACCCATCACCATGCAACAGGGCACCTTGCTGGGCGGCATGCAGGCATGCGGGCGAGGCGAGCCGGCAAGCGCCACAGCAGAGCAACCCGCCCGAGCCGCCCGGCCCGCTCTGCCGTAAGCACGCACCCTCCCAGTCTGCCCGTGTGACGACTGGCTTGATGGGCAGCTGCTGTGGCAGCTCTGGCAGGACTCGCCCGTCCAGAAAAGGCATGTCAAACAGCCCATCCATGCTTTCCCAGTCCCACTCCTGCACGACAAATGCAGGTGTGGCAGTGGCGGGAGCAGATGGAGTGGGCACTGTTGTTGGTGCTGCCACCCTGAATGCCGGCCTTGGTTGGCAAGGCACTCGCATGCATGTAAATTCCAACCGACCAGCCACCCAGGCAGGCAGGGAGGCCCTGGGGCGCAGAGCGCCACCCTTCAGCCCAACACGCCACCCCACGGCGCATCCCAGCGGGCACAGCACAGCACAGCACCCAGCACCCAACAACCGAGCCAGGCTGTGCCGGGGTGTGCGCCGCGCCCTGCCACCCCCCCAAACCTCATCATCACATGCCTCAGCCACACCTGCAGGCCTGCCAGACCACTCACACCCCAAACCACCCCACCGCAGCTGTGGAGAAGGGAAACCAAGACACAACATCTGGAACGGCTCTCGATGGCGCCCACATGCCAGCTCAGCAGAGCCCCTCTGCCGACGGGTCCGGCACAGTGCAACATGGCACAGGCCAGCCCAGACCAGCCCAAGGCAGACCCCGTCAGGCCACCACACTAACGTGTCCCTCTACCAGCAACGTGTCCGTCTACCCAGACAGCCAAACTTGGCAACAGCAGGCGCAGCAATGATGGGCAGGCGGGCCCACCTGTGGCGCCTGCCGGAAGTGTTCGAGTTCCAGCTCCAGCTCGGCCTCATCTGCTGACACGTCCAGCGCCGCGCACAGCAAGCCCAGCGCGTTGTGCACCTCGCGATGCACCGGCGCCATGCGGCTGGTGGCGCACTTCAGCAGGCCGCCCGACTCCTCGCCAAACGCCTCCTCCTGCAGCCAGGAGCGGGGGGCGGGGGTGCCTTGATTTTACGAGAAGTGAAGGGAATAAAGAGCACATAGTCTTAAATGCACGTTGGGGCGAAGACAGGCGGAGTGGACAGTATTTCAATTCAGACAGTGATTTGAGGAGAATCTGGGGGATCTGGGGGCCAGAATACGGGGCCATCGGACTTTCCGGGGCAGCCCAGCAGGCAGCGCGCCACCAGCCGCCAGCCCGCCCCACCTGTTGGTTGCCTCCTCCCCACCCTGCACATGGCTGTGTTCTGCTCCCCTTCTGCCGCGACACTCAGACTCCCTGTTGCCCACACGAGCCGGCCAGCAGCAGCAGCAGCAGGCTGCGCCGCAGTGCACCAAGCATGCAGACTACAGCAGCGAGCACGTGCCCAGCTGATCCTCCTGCTGCAGCTCACCTCGGCACCCAGACCCAGCAAGAGATAGGACTCCAGCCACTTGCGAAAGCGTGCGGGATCCTCCACAGCGTCTGCCAGGCTTCCCCCAGGGACGCGGCATGCAAGCAGCGGCTGGCTGCTGCCTGCATGAAAGGGGGCCGGGGAGGGCAGGGCAAGGCCGGGCGTTGGCTACCGGGAATCGAGGGAGCAGAGCACGACACAAACGTCCTCCAAACAAATAACCCAGGCTGTTCCCCACGCCATCCCACCCGCACCCAGACAGCATGGCCAGACCGACGGGCAAGGGGTCCCCACAGGTTCCAGCCAGCAAGCAGGCCGCCCCAGCACGAAGCCGCAGTGTTGCAAGGCAGCAACAAACATGTGTGCATGACCGCTGCCGACGGCATTGGCGGCAGTGCACTGCGTCGTGCACATAGCACCAGCAGCAGCACCATTTAGCAGTGCATCAGCAAGGAGGGAGGCAATGACATCGGCCCTGGTCAACCGTTGACCACACAGGATTAATGCAGGCTGCAAAGCAATGGCAGCAGCAGCAGCAGCAGCAGCGGCGGCGGCAGCAGCAGCAGCGGCGGCAGAAGCAGCAGCAGCAGCGGCAGCAGCAGCGGTTGCTCCGGAGACAGTTCGCATGGCCAGAAGACAAGAGCAACCGACCCTGACCTCGATCCTGGTTGCCCATGACGTTCTGGATGCAGTCCGTCAGTTCCTCCACCTGCAGTTCATCAGATATCAGAAACAAACACACCGCGATGCAGTCGGGCGACGCAGGAAAGCAACACAATACGATGCAGTTGGGCGTTGTAGAAAGTGCAGGCAATCCTGCTCAGGCCAGGGTCAACGTAAGCATCCATGCCCATCCCGTACCCAGAACTCGGACGCAACTAAAGAGGGCAACCAAATCGGTTTAATTCCCATTCCAGAGTTACACAGGAGGGGCCACATGCCACCGCGCAGCGGCCCAGAGCATGCCCGCTGCTGCCTGGGTGGCCCTGCTTGGGTGACGCCAAGGTTGTGCCAAGGTTGCGCCAAGGTTGTGGGCTCACTTACCTCCTGGGCGGTCAGCACCCCCGAGCTGGCCAGCGGGCGCAGGCTGCTGTACAGCACATCCAGTGGCACGCAGGCCTCTGCCGCCACGAGCTCCGCAACAGCCGCCTGCGAGGCGCCCGCGCCTGCGCCCGCAGTGTCTGCCCCTGCCCCCAGCCGCATGCGCAGGTAGGACCGCAGCTGCGGAGGGTGGGGTGGGGCACGGCAGAGCCTTGAGGCTGGAGATTGGAGGCACTGAGGAGAACGGATGCTCAATCGAGGAGGAGTTGCAGGGCCCCAGCACTCAGCCCGCCGTCGAGCAGGCCAAGGAACACCAACAGAAGTGGCAACCCGCTGGCACACGAGTGGCTCCCAACGGACAGCACGCGTGGCAGCACACGGAGGCCAGGCTGCTCACCACTTCCGCCCGCTCCATTGCCTCCGCCACCTGCTTCGCCTCCTCCCCCGCCCGCTTGGCCTGCCGGCGCTGCGCCAGCAGGGCGCGCTGCCGCTCCTCGGCCTCCTGCTTCCCACGGCCGCCCGCCGGCTGCTGCTGTCGGCTGCGCGTGAGCTCAACTTCCACGTCTATGCATGGGGGCAGCAGCAAGAAGAGGTGCAGTTTCGTGGTTCAGGTTCAGTCAGATCTCATGGTGCCAAAGCACATTTCTTTGGCAGGGTACGATGTTGTCACGACTTGCAGGTCTCCTGGAAAAGAAAGCAAGGCGATGCTGGTGGGCGGGGGCATGGCGTGAGCCCCGTCAGCTGGGCGGCCCACTTCTGTGGGATGTATGTGTTAAAACACAAACAGGGCTTAAACACACACAGGGCATTGTACGGTGGTGTGTTGACTCCTGCTCAACCCCGCTGCATGCACCTTCAACTTGCCCCCGTCCCTGCAGCTGCATACTACCCAATCTCCCATTGCCCATCACCCAACACGACCCGTCCTCCCGCAACCCAGCGCACCACCTGTGCGCATCTTGAGCTTGTCTCGCAGCCTCAGCGAGCGGTCGTGCGGCAGCAGGTCGCTGTTTGCCAGCCGCTCGGGCAGCACCTGCTTCACGCAGTGCTCATCAAACCTCTTGCGGGTGGTCTCCATTTCACGCAACACCTTGCGGTCCGTGGTAGCTTTCTTCTCCGTGTGCTCCTGCGAGGCGGGGAGGTGAGCATGGGCCAGTGGTGGGCCAGCAAGCGAGAGGGGCGTGGGTGATGCAGGGTGAGGGTAACACCGGTCCTTGGAGCCACTCTGTAGTTGTGCCATGGTGGCGGGTAGGCAGGTATACAGGTGAGTGTGTTGGGCTGTGGGTGTTGGGCGGCAAGGCAAGATCACAGGCTGTGCAGTTGAGCACGTGCAGTCCGACGCAGGGGGCACGCCACAGCATTGCCAGCGCATGGCGCCACCTTTGTGCAAAGTGCAAGTGAGCAAGCGCCTTGAGAGCAGCAGCAGCAGTGGGAAGCCCCCACCTTGATCATCTCTTCAATTGCGCCATAAGTGTCCCTCATTCGCAGGCCCTGCATGTCCTTGGCAAGCTGCACGCTCTCCAAAAAGTACGGCAGCAGGTCGCTCTCCCGCATGCCGCCCTTGAACTCCCAGGGCCACCTGCGGTACGCCGGCAAGCGCTGGAGGTTACCACCTGAGCCATCAAGAAGGTGACTGCAAGTAAGGGGGCAGCAGGTTGCTGCCCCGTGCGCTGCTCTAACACTCTCAAGGCCAACAGGGCACCACACAGCGATGGTTCGTCTTTGGTGCGAGGCCACCCCTGCACGAGGTGCATCCAATTGTTTTCGCGCAGCTCATCCCTCTGCCATAGCGCAAATCACGGTAAACACCGACTTCCCGGAAACGCATGTGCCCCCAGCCACTCCTGCGAGGGGTGCAGCCCACCCGTGCGTCCTAGCCCACCACACCACACATGCATTAGGTGCAGAACGGCGCCTCCTCATGTGCTGCCGCTTGAACAACAGCACGCACCTGTCTGTGCCCAGCCACTCCTGGGAGGGGTGCAGCCAGTGATCCATCCTCAGCTCGTCCCACCAGTGTTGCTCGCCACTCTGAAACAGCCGGTCACGCGGGACGCCTGGGTCAGCCTCCAGCAGCGCCATCGGCAGAACCCGTTGGTCACACGCCTGCCAGGCACTCGTCTCCCCAAAGTCATAGGCGCGATCCACGCCGTGCATTAGCACGTTGTAGGCGGCCGAGCGCTGCTTGCTGCGGTGCGGGGAAGTGTAGGTGGAGAGGAGCAGGCGCGCTGCAGCGCCCTGCGGGGGCACAGGGGGAGGCGTGCGGTGCCAGGGCGGGTGCAGGTTGGTGATCCGTCGGGCTGTGGCTTTAATGAGGCGGCCGGGGGCAGGCAGGCGGCTGCGAGGCAGTCTCAGGAGGCAGCTGTGCTGCGGCTGGCCATGCGCGTTGCATTCCACAGCTACTCACAATGTCCAGGTGCTGGCCCGTCCTCCCGCCCGCCCGCCCCGACGCCCGCCCAGGGCTAGCAATCAACCAGTGTGACTACGGCAGCCTCACCAGCAGCTGTAACGACTTGTACCGCAGCACCCCGTGCACTGCTGCCTCTGTGGCCTGCTGCAGCAGGCGCGCCACCTCTTCGTCTCCACCCTGCCGTTGCTCTCCTGCCACCAGCGCAGCATGCAGCAGCGAGGCCTGCGGACAGCAGGCAGCGGAGGCAAGGCTGCTGTCGGCGGGAAGGCAGCGGCGAGGCCAGGCCACCACATCAGGCGCATGCAGGGCCAGCGGTAGAGAACTGGGAGCAAGCTGGCCGTTGGGCAGGGCGCCTGAAGTCGGTTGCTGGGCACCTTGCAGAGAGCCAGGCAGGCGGAGCTGCCGCCGGTGCCGGCTTCCACCAGCTGAATCAGCTTCTCCAGCGAGGCATCATCCTGCCCCCTGCGGTAGGTAGCGTACGCTTCAGTGACCAACTTGGGCGCGCCCTTGACCTGCAGAGGCGGCGGGGTGTTGGCGGCAGCAACACCTTGGCAGCGGCAGCAGCGGCAGCAGCAGGGGTGCAAGTGCAGGGTTGTTTTGGCATCGCACATGCGGCAATGGAAGTTGTTGTAGGCATCAGAGCACGAGCAGAGGACCGGGGAGAGGAGCGCCTGCTGGCAAGTTGATCGCCTTGGGCACGCTCCAAGACTGCGCCGCGCTGGTCGGAGTCCCGTGACGCGCAATTGGAATCGAGACTGGCAACCAGCACCGGGCCGCTGCATCCAGCGCACCTGCTGGGCCTCGGCCGGCCCTTTGCTTTTCCCCGTCGCTTTGCGGGGCGCCATGGCGCGCCGCAATCAGCGCAGAGGCACTCGGCCCCGCCACGCTATTTCAAAAAGCCCAGGCAGCTGTGAAAAGCCGTGGCCATGATCAAGCCCGTCCTAGCTAGCGGCGCTCCCTGCAGCGCGCAAGAGTGCCGATAATATCAGGAAGTCCGAAACAAATGCAGCCAAGCGGGCCCAGCCAACCTGCCGTTTCATCCACCTTGGCGCCCTGCCCGTGTGGCGGCGACAGTAGTTCCGCTGCCGTGTGGCCGCTGCCGTTGGTGATGACGCCTGCTCTCTCTTGTGGCGAACATGAGTGGGAATGTCACAATGGCAGGCCGAGAACGTTTACTGCATCAGCGAACAGCCACTGCTGCGTGCAAAGCAGAGTAAGTCGAGCGTCGCTGGCAAAACGCTGGCAGCACGCACCTGTTTGTGTCATTGCTTGTCCAGCAATGCCCTTCCGCCTACCAGGCCACTCATACATATCGGAGTTCATGATGGCAATGGGTTGTCCCAGCACGGGCCCTTCCTGGCGCTTGCGCCCCAAGCAGCATGGTTCCGCTTACAAGGACCTCTGGGCCCCCATCTCGTCTCAGTAGGGCGTGATCACAGTCTTTGTTTGTTCCGCTGAATGATGTTGTTAGACCTGTTTGGTCGAATAAAGCAGCAGCCATGCCAGTTCCATTATTAGTGCCACGTGCAGAAAACAGCGCACCGTAGCAGTGCAGGCGTCACCGAGGCGGCAGCTGGCAATGGCAGAAGCAATTCCATGCCGCGGGCAACTCGTCTGCACCTGGGTACCGCCTTTAACTGACTTATAGATTCGTGACAGGTGTCTTTCTGGCCCGCAGGCGCCGTGCGTTGTGTTGATGAAGCAAAGGTTTCATTTCGCCACGTCACAGCTTCCTGTTCTCACGGCTGAGGCGGGGTTTCGCCCATTTCCTGCTTTGCGGTAGCAGTGTGTTAGACCTGGTGCGTCAGGGAGCATTGCGTGGAGCCAGCTAGTCGGTCGGAGTGGGTTGGTTGGGCGCATTCAGCAGGTATGCGGGCCGCTTTTGCTGCTGAAGTAGAACCTCGCGTGCTCGCTTGCCGATCCTGATATCACATGGGAGGCCGGTAAGAGGCTGTCGTTGCATCTGTCGTTTGCCGGATGCAGTTGTTTGCGTCAAGTTGTTATAGCGTGCGACCCTGTTCTCCTTTGTTCTTGCTGCGCAGAACGAGCCAACTGGCGGGCGGACACGCAGTCGGGGGCGCACTGATGGCGCCGTGGGCGCCAGCGGCAGCACCGCTTCTGCTAGCGCTACTGCTGCTGCTTGCAGCGGGCCAAGCTCAGGCTGGTGCGCATTTCCCCAATCAGTTTGCTCAGGGCAGTTCCCATTATGTCATGATGTAGCTTGCAGAGAGTCTTGGCCTTCTTGTCAGTGCCGACAGCAGCCTGTCACCTTTCTCAACTCCCCTCCCGCACGCCCGCCTTTGCCTTCGCCTTCCTGCAGCCAAGTGCGCATTCCGGGCTGACGGCAAGCCGTGCCCGCTGGCGACTGACTGCTGCAACATTTATGTGAGTGATGCACTGGAGGGAAGTGTTTCAGGAGGGCATTGCTCATGGACACGGTTGCTCGGCACTGATGAGGGGGTGACAGCAGGGATGCCCGACTTGCATGCACCGGCCAGGTGTCTGCACATGTCATCCTCGCCCCTGCAATGCCCCTTCGCTGCAGGGCTGGTGCGGCACCGGGCCGCGCTTCTGCGCCGCTGGGAGGTGCCTCGGGGGTGCCTGCGACGGCGAGGCACTGCCAGAAGCGCCTGGCTGCAGCGGGCAGTGCACGGCTGTGGCTGGCGAGGGAGGCAAGGCAAAGGCACTGTGCCGAGGCGGGCTGATCATCACCTCGGTCAAGGCCCCTACCACGGCGTGCAACTTCACTGGCACGTACAGGTGAGCGGGGCGGGCAGGCAGGGTCTGCTGCTGCTATCCAGCGCTGGCTGCTGCTTACGCAGAGGTGCGGTGGGCAGGGCAGGTGCGGAGTCGAATGCCGTGCCACTCTCAGCTGGCAGCTGGCGCCCGTCCACCTAGCAGCGCATACGTACTGCCTGTCTGGCCTTGTTATGATGCAACACCTGCAACTGAAGCTGAGCAGGGCCAGCTGCAGACTGGAAGTGCCTTCCTGCCGACCCACATGGTGTCGCCTCGTGTTGCCCTGTATGCCCCTGCCTGCAGCACACTAGCATCCCTTTGCGTGGGCAAGCGGTTCTGCAATGTGGCAGCAAGCGATCTGCCCCTGGGTGGCGAGTTCTGTCCCCAGCGGGCGGCGCCCCTGCGCTTCACGTACAGGTGCGCCTACTCTGGCATGCGGGAGCCGAGGGCGCTTCTTCCCCAAACCCTATGGGAAGCAGCTGCGCGTGCTGGTTGTATTATTTGTTGTCCAACAGTCAAGCACCCTCACCCTCCCATGCTGCCTGCCCCCGCCCTTGCCTGTGTGTCAAGTGCAGCTGCGGGCCGCCCATACAGGAGCCTACCGTGCCCAGCCCTCCTCCCCCCAGCACTGATGCCCCAAGCAGCGATGACGGTGATGACGACGCTGTAACAGGTGAGCTGACGGCGCCAGTGATGCAGGGCCAGCATGAAAGCAGCCTCGCACCGTCTGGCTGACACCTGCGGTTGTCGCTGCTGTCAGTTGCTGCATGGACCGCTCCCCGTGACCTAGAGCGCGCTGGCACCTCAACACAAGCTGCGGCGCTGCACCCTGCCCTGCAGCGGGCAGCCGGATAGTGGCGGCAGGCCCGGAGCAGCGCGCCGTGGCCAGCTGTCCCAAGGGCTTTGTCGTGACGGCGGTGGAAGACGTCACGTACGGCAACAGGATTGCAAAGTGTGCGGCCCCAAAGGCCTACAGGTGTGCTACGCCTCTCCCTGCCCGCGCAAGGGGGGCGCAGATGGAGGGAGGGAGGGAGGTGAGAGGCCGTCCATGCGGGGTGAGGCGCAGCTGCAGCTGCATGGTCCAGTAAGGCCCTGCAAGTAACGCCCCGGGACGTATAGATGACGCGTCCTGCTGCCACGGCGTCTGTGAGGCATCACTGACTCCAATACTGGCCCTCCTTCCTTGGCGCCTGCTCAGCCGAGAGGGGATGAGGCGTCCCGTGGCAGTGGGATCCCGTAGCTGGAGGCACAGCGCTCCATGAGGCGCTGGTGCTGCTGGTGCTGCACCCTAGCTCTCACGCGTCAACCCCGCTTGCGTCCCGTGCCCTGCCCCGCTTCGTTCCACAGGATCATAACTGGCGGCTGCCTGGGCATGCCTTCGTGCGCGCCGCTGGCAAGGGACAAATTGTTTGGAGGGAACCCCTGCCGGAAGGGCGTGCCCAACGTGCTCTCCTACAGATACCAGTGAGTGTCTGGTCGACTTCCCTCACATGGGCAAAATCGGGTTCGTGGATTGAGATGTGCTCGTCCTGTGCATGAATGTTTGACTTGCGTGTTGGTAAAGGCACGCGGGTGCACATGGTGACAGCAGCAGCAGCAGCAGCAGAGTGGGCTGGATTGCAGCGTCAGGGCAGCAGAGCGCCACCCAGAAGGCGGCTGGGCTTATCGGTGGAAGTGCTACACTGTTTCACCTGTTTCGTGCCACTTCTGCTGCAGGTGCGGGCGAAGCCCTCCCATCAGTGAGTGGTGCATGATCTCGACACACAAAAAGCAGCGGACGAGTCCTCAACAGCACGTGCACTCTCGCAGTGGCCAAATCGGCGGATCCCTGGCAGCGCTTGCAAACACAGGGGGGACAGTAGCGTAGCCCTGCAGCACTCAGCATGGGCAGCATGAGGGGTGGCCCTTCTCTCTGCGGAGCTCGTAGCCGCGTTCAGCTTCTGCCAATGACTGCCAATTGTTTGGCTTCACCGGCGCTGCCCTCCTGCACCTTGCGTGCCCTGCAGATGGGGTCAGGGGAGCTAGCGCCAACGAGGGCCAGATGGCAGTAGCTTGGTGCCCGAAGGGACTGATCATCAAGTCTGTCTGGGCTACGCTGTACGGCAAAGGGGATGTGGGCTGCAGCTCGCGTGTGGCCCCCAGGTGAGTGGGCGGGCCACCATTGTATGCACAGATGCACTCCTTCTGCTGCCGCCGAAGCTGCGAGTGAGAGTAAGAATCAGGTGACCTGCTGCGTAAATGTTGCCTGGCTGCTTGCAAGCGCGGGCATTTGCTGGTGTTTGCGATGCCTCTGTGCACTAGTGAGTAGTGCGGAGGCCTCACATGACCCAGGACGTGGGTAACGCATGCAAGCACCTGGGTTGGGTTAGCCCTGGGGAAGTCCCATCTGCCGCTTCCAGCATTCGTGCCAGGCATGTGGTGCACGCCTGCCTCCCCCCCCGCAGCCTGTTTGCTGTGCCTGCACACACCTGGCTCTTCCCGCCCGGCCTGGCTGGCTTTACCCCTGCCCCTGCAGAGCGGTGGCCAACGCATGCCTGAAGCAGAGGGTCTGCATTCTTGCTGCCGTCAGCAAGAACTTTGGAGGCGACCCCTGCCCTGGAGTCCCAAAGGTCCTTTTCTTCAAGTACAGGCGAGGCGGGAGTGAAGCAAGTGGGGAGGGCGGTAGGCAGCGAGCAGCAAGCCAGAGTGCAGAACAGTGTGCGGGGGGTCAGGGACACGTCCCTCTTGTCACAGGCAGGCAAAGTGGGCAGTGGAGCAAGTGGGCAAGCAACAGAAGGTGGAAGGGAAGTGTAAGGCCAGGGGTGGCAGAGCAAACAGGCGTGGGTTGGTGCTGCCAGTGGCAGGCGAAAGCCGGGCGAGCACGGCTGGCTGGGCAGGCCTTTTTTGCGTGCACCCAGCTCCGCTTCTCCCTTGCGCCGCCTGACCATGCACCTCCTGGTGTGCACTGCAGGTGTGGCCGGCCCCTGCCCCCGGCAGTGAAGCCTGGTGAGAGGCGTGCGTGCGTGGGCGGTGGGAGGCATGGGGCAGTGGGGGAGTGCCTGCCTTAGCAGTGGGATGCTGGCGACAGGGTCCGCCAGGTGCAAGGGAGCCAGGAGGAGCCATGCTTGCACACGGCAGCTGCACACTGAGCTGCACGAAGGCCCTTGTCTCCCAGCCCCTGTGCTCAAGGAGCCATTTCTCATGCCGGTGTGCTCTCCCGTGGCTCCTCTTTCCCCTGCTGCAGGCGTGAGGACCGCCAGCGCGGCCGAGGGCAAGCGTGCGGTGGCCTCGTGCCCCAAGGGCCAGGAAATCAAGGCGGTCACAGGCGTGGTTTACGGAAGGCTCGCCAAGGGCTGCAAGTCACCCAACAGCTACAAGTGAGGATCAGCAGCGTTGGCCTGCACTGGCAGCACATCCTGCCTCTCTGTTGAGCAAAGTGTGCCACTTTACGTGCCTGCCCTGCACTGTGCTTGCATTTGTGCTTCTGTGTTTCACCGTGTTTCATGCTGTACCCTGCTCCCCCCACCTGCCGCTCATGCAGGACCGTGGCCAGGAGCTGCTTGGGCAAGGCCTCCTGCGCCCCGCTGGCAAGGAGCGACATTTTCGGGGGGGACCCCTGCGTCGGGGTACCCAAGATGCTGTGGTTCCAGTACACGTGCGTGGTGTGGGCTGCGTTGATGTTGCATCAATAACGATATAATGGGGTGTCTATTCCTTGGAACCCCACCCACCGGGGATGGCTTGCCTGCTCTGGATCCAATATGCATAATTGATGGGTCGCTGCTGCATGCACGCATGTTATAGTTCAGCTTACTGTTATATGCCTAGGCTTGCTCAGAATTGAGCGGCATCCGCTACTGCCCAACTGCAGCCACGCACAGACCTGTCTTTGTCTCAAATGCAGACATGCATGGGCCCGCACTGCCTGCTGTCTGCTGTCTGGCCCTCGCCGCAGGCCTGCACTGCCGCTGCTCGGGCGTCCTCACCAATCTCTGCGCTGCCGCCTGCCCTGCCCACTCCCTATGCAGCTGCGTTGTGAGGGTGCCGCCATCCCCCAAGCCTCGCCCCGTCCCCAAACCTGTGGACCCTGTTGATCCCACACCGCCCACCGGCCCTGGAGGCACACAGGCCAGCCTTCTGTGGGGCAACAATGGGGAGCGGTGGCGCGCCTCTGGCAGGGTGGCCGATTACAGCTACGCTGGGTATATGGGTGAGTGGGAGCCGAGTCATTGCATGCTGCCTACCGCTTGCTGCAGCGGATTGCGTTCGCGCGCTGCTGGCCGCTGCTGCTGCTGCTGGCGCTGCTGTGTGCTGCTGCCATGCTCAACCCCACTCCTTTCTGTGCACCGTGTGACGCATCTGTTTGAGCCGTCATGCTTGTATTGCTCATGCCTCGTCCCGCCCTCTCCACATGACCCCTGCTTCACCCGCGTGCAGCAAACGAGCGCGGGCTGCCCTGGTACCGGACAATTGTGAACGTGAAGGACGCTGAGTTTGGGGCCGTTGGGGATGGCATAGCAGGTGAGCGCAGCGCAGCACAGCACAGCATGTCGGTATGGAGAACATTTTAGTCTGCAGCTTGTGGCTGGTAGCTAGGTTGAGCGAGGGTGCAAGCAGAGCGGGTGGAGAGAGGGCAGGGCGGGCATACTGGGCAGGCGCAGAGGTTGGGGCCGTGAGAGATTGGCATGGCAGATGACCGCGTGCCTGCTGCAAACACCCCCCGCCAGCCTGGCCGGGTGTCACTTCTGCAGCTGCTGTGCTGTGCTCAGCTTGCACAAGCTGGTATGATTTGTGCGTGGTTGCTCACCTCCCTGAGGCACCTGTTGGCCCTCCCTGGCAGATGACACCAATGCCATCATCAGGGCAATTGAGAAGGCTGGTGAGCTGGCGCAACAGATGACCACAGTGCAGTGTGGCAGTCGGCGCTGCCCGGTGAGGAGGGCCCGGTGGGGGAACCGAGGGGGGCGGGAAGGGAGGCAGCAGCAGGGGGGCGCAGCAAGTCCCAGGATGCTTGCCATCCCTGCATGTCTGCCGCTGCTGGCAACCTCGCGGCGTGGTGCTGCTGCCTGATCGCATGCCAGCTTGGCGGTGCTGCCCGATCGCATGCCAGCTTGAGATGCTCTCCTCCTGATCGCACCCCTTGTGGCCCCCCCTGCGTTCAACCGCAGAAGCCGCACGATGGGTTCCAAAATAAGGGGGTGGAGGGCGTGGCGGTGCTGATGCCCGCCGGCACATACCGCATCACCAAACTGGTGGAGATCTACAACAGCAACGTGGTGCTGCGGGGAGAGGGGGTGAGTGAGGGAAGCCGTGGGGGCAGGGGTGAGACAAGGGGATGGGAGGTGTGGAGTACGAGTGGGAAGTTGCAGAGACATGCACGGTGAAGGTCCACAACAGCAGTGTGATGCTGCTGCAGGAGGAGGTAAAGTAGAAATGCTGGGCTTTCAAGTGCCGGCAAAGGGGTGTTGCAGGGAGGGGGACTGAACGGGGTGCAGGGGAGCTGCCGCGGCAGGGGGTGAGTACCGGCGCCCGCCGGCCATGCACCCCTGCTGTCTGGAGCGCTTCAGTGGTCACTAGACATGGAAGGCAAGGGCATGAGTGCAAACCAAAGTGATCCTTGATGGATTGATAATGGCACATGTATGTACAGGATACACGAGTGATGGCGTGTCTCGTGAACCACTCTCCTTTTTCTGCCCTACATCTTGCTAGACCACCTGCACTTCCCCTGGCTGACGTGCTCAGCTGTTGAGTCGCAATATCTGGGCTTTAAATGCCCTCCTCGCTCCCTGTTGTCTGCTGCAGATTGGCAAGACCATCCTGTACTTCCCCAAGGGCCTGCAGCACGTGTACGGCAGAGTGATGAACTGGGCTTTCATGGGGGGATACCTTGTGTGAGTGCAGGGCTGGGGCGGGGAGGGGCTGTGGGGGCAGGTTGAGGGCAGTGTCTGCTGTGTGGTTGGGCAGGGAGACCTGAGACACGCAGGGTGCCACAACTGTGCAACCCACACTTTCCGCCCACCAGGTAGGTCCCGCTCATCACAGCGTATTCCACAGAGATGCCTTCACTCAATGCCGGTTCGCATAGCCGCAACTGCCACAGTGCGTGACCTTCAGTTCCTGCACACAGTCAATTTCTGCTCAGACGTGTTACGACACCCACCCCTGACCTGCAGCCTGCGCGGTCGCAACTTTGACAGCGCCGACCGGCAGTTCATGCTGGCAGAGGTGACGGCCACGGCAGTCAAGGGGTCCACACGGGTGCAGGTGAGACATGCTTTATTCTGTCGTAGTGTGGGTCCTGATTCTCTCTCAAGCTCAATGAAGCTGTACACATGGCCAGGCCTGGAGCTGACGTGATGGGTCAGCTTGTACTTCTACTAGACAGATCGTATTGACCCACTGCCCATGCTTGCTTCCTGCTTGCCCGCACCCTCTCGCCCGCCCCGCAGGTCAGCAGCACAGCGGGCATCCGTGTGGGGCAGTGGGTGCGCCTTTTTGCGCGCGCTCCCAACCGCCGCAGCCGCCGCCTGCTGCTGAGCGAGGAGGAGCCCATGCGGTACGAGGTCAACCGCACCGCGGCAGCAGCAGGCGCAGGGACCGTGTCTCTCACCTCGATGACAGCAGCCTTGGCGCCTTCAGTTGCAAATACCAGGCCAGACCGCGCTGTGGCAGCAGCAGCTCTGGCAGGCGCCCCAGGGCCAGCACAGGACATGTTGAACGACCTGCCCCCGCCGCCCACGCCTGGCTCCCCGCCACCACCCGCACCCAGCCCCCCACCCCCGCCCAAGCCTGGCTCACCCCCACCACCCCCGGCACCCAGCCCTCCACCCCCGCCAAAGCCTGGCTCTCCCCCGCCACCCAAGCCCAGCCCCCCACCCCCGCCAAAGCCTGGCTCTCCCCCGCCACCCAAGCCCAGCCCCCCACCCCCGCCAAAGCCTGGCTCCCCGCCGCTGCCCAAGCCCAGCCCTCCACCCCCGCCAAAGCCTAGCTCCCCACCACCGCCAAAGCCTAGCTCCCCACCACCGCCAAAGCCTGGCTCCCCCCCGCCGCCCAGGCCCAGCTCCCCACCGCCACCCAGGCCCAGCTCCCCACCACCACCCAAGCCTGGCTCCCCTGCACCGCCCAGGCCTGGCTCCCCACCGCCCCCTCCGCCGCCCAGCTATCTCCCGCTGCCAGAAGTGTTCGTTGAGGGGGCCCGGGTTGCGGAGCAGATGGGCCTGTTCAGAGACGAGGAGCATTTGGACCCTGGTGAAGGCGTCTCCACTGCCGCCGGTGATGGCACCCTGGATGTGAGTGGGTCATTGGCATGTGTGTGTGTGGGGGGGGGGGGGGGGGGGGGGGGGGGGGGGGGGGGGGGGGATGATGGAACATGATGACAGGACATGGTGTTACTTCATGCCAGGCAAAGTTGCGCAGCTGCGGGGGCAGCCGTGGGCTCAGCATATTTGTCACCCGTGCTGGTGCCCCACTGTGCGGAAGGCGGCATCTCATTCTGGGCATATTGCCCTTGCTGAGAGGTGGTCTTTGCTGGTTCCCTGCGCAAGTCTGCTTAATTGCAGTGTATGAACCAGGCCCCTCTGGAAAGCATTTTTTCCAAACCAAAATGCCATCCTTCCATTTGATACTGTGCATGCAGGCCTATCTGTATGGGGAGAACCGGGCCTCCTCCGCGAGCCCCTACAACGGCGAGCGCATCCGGTTTGCCTCCAGGTGCGCTGCAACCGCTGCCGCTGCTGACCCCGCCGCTGTTCTTGCGTTCTGGCACGGATGGCGCCATGATTGATCTATCTACACAGGTGCGCCGGCTGGCCGCCGAAAGCACAGCTTTGTGGCACCTGCTTCCTTGTACCGGTGCCGAAATCATTTTTTTTCCTCGTGCCGTGTTTGCGTGGCTCAGGGTACGTAGTGTGGGCAACGGCTGGATCGAGTTTGAGCGCCCGCTGCCCTACGACGTCCGCCTCGCATGGGAGGTGAGCAGGCACTGCACTTACACGCGGGGCGTGTCCAGACAACACACCACCTGTGACTCCACCTGCATCACAGCCTGTGCATGGGCGTTTTCATTTTCTTGCTTTTCACGCCTGTTGAAAACATGTGTTCCTGATTGTGCCATGCCGCCACAAATTGTCGAACCAGACTCCTCACTCTCTGTCTATCTGCCTTCTGTGCCCAACCCGCAGCCCGCCATCTACGAGTTCGCAAACCCTCTGCAGCACAGCGGCTTCGAGCACTTCACGGTGCAGTTCAAGCACGGTGCGCTCACTTTCCGAAAGCTGCTTTGTGCAGAGCTGGTGGGTTTGTCTCAATTGAAGACCACGGCTTGAGTCCAGCACTTCACTGCGCAGGGCAGCTCAAGGCACAGGGCGTCAGCTGTGATCTTGGGCACATAGTAGGTCAAGCCTGCCTCCAAAGCAAGAGCGGCTGCGATCTGCGAGCGTGCTTTCATGTCCACCGGGCGTCGACACGAGCTCGACTGCTTTGCCCGTTGGAGTCTGACACCACAGCACATGGGGTCGCCTCCCTGCCTGGTCCCCTGCAGATCTGTACCCCTCCCACATGAAGGTGTACGGCTACAACGCCTTCTGGATCTACGGCTCAGCCAATGCCTGGATCAGAGACGTGAGGGGTTGCTGTGGCCTGTGGGCTGGCTTGTTTGGGAAGGAGGTGGCGTGGCTGCCCATGGAGCGCACGACCGACATTTGGGCCACACCAAACCATGGTACATGCACTCCTTGCTGTGCACCCTGCCGGCCACCTCTTGGTGGCTGCATTGCATCCAAGCAGTGTGTCGGCCCACCCCCGCTGGAGTGCACGCATCTTCCCCCATGCAGCTTGTGCATCGTGTTTTAGCTCCATGCAATTGCTGGGGCAGATCGTCGATTCTGACACAACAGATTTTCAACAACAAGGAATGACCTAACGTCCGTGCAGGTCCACATCATCGATGCTGACACGGGTGCTGAAGCGCAGAACTCCGATTTCGTGACCATGACGGGAATGAGCTTCGACATCACAGCGCCCAGGTGGGGTGGCACGGGACTGAGGCAACAGGCCGGGTGGGGCAGGGTAAAAGTCAGGGAACGGGGCGGGCGGGGCAGGTTTAGGCAAGGTGGAGCAGGGGGAGACGGGCGGGCAGGCAATGAGCCATCAGGCAGCGAACACTTGTTAGTCAGGCCGGCCAGGACCTGCAAGCAGTACACCCTACTTGGATGCTTCTTTCAGGGTTTAACTGACCCGAGGGCTCAGCATCCCTGGCCCCCTGCCCCCTGCAGAGGCAACCGGAACACACAGGGCTGCGATGGTCACCACGGCGCCTGGGCCGCCGCCAGCAGCAACGTGCACATCACAGAGTGAGCAACACCACAAAATGCCAGCTTGCTTGTTGTAAGGGTCAGCAGGTGTCTGTTGCACTTCTTCTGAGCAAGCAAGCCTGTATGTGAATGCCTAAGATCTGAGCTTGCTTCGCGCACGTCACGCAGCCTGCCCCAGCTCAGTGTACAACCTCACTGCACCCAAGCTTTCAGCCCCATCTGCTGCCAGATGATTTCCGTCCCCGCCCGTGCGTCGTGCACAGCAGTGGATGGGTATCGTGATCTCACCTTTTCCCCTCTCTTCCACCCCCCCTTCTTGCTGAAATGCAGCTTTGACTTCCGCTCCCGCTTCGTCCACGACCTCACCTTGGACGTGTTCTCCCAGGAGTGTGTGTACAACAACGGCAAGGGGGTGGACGTCAGCCTGGACATGCACCGCTCAGGTGGGGCCGAGCTCATGACCCCAAACAGCATGGCTGGGGTGATGGATGCAGGAGGCTGGCTTACCATGGCAGAAAGCCCTGCAGTGAGCACAACAACACGTGCTCTAACCCACCATATCTGCGTCCCTCCCTGCCTGCCCCTGCAGCCGTGCACAACAACCTCCTGTCCAACATCGACGTGGGGGCGGGCACCCGCCCCTTCTCCAGCAGCGGGCAGACCATCCGTGGCGCGCATGCAGGTGACAAGCTCGGTGCTCGCTGGCCAGCGGAACAAAGCTGCCTGCCACCTGCGCAATGCAGCCCCTGCATCGTCTTGTGTGCTACCCGCCCGCTCAACTAGCTATGTGCATGCTATTCTGGCACTGCTGGCAGCTCAACCACCAAGTTACCAGGCACTTGAGCGCCTTCTTCTGCGCTGCCTTTCTGCAGCTGCCAACAACACGTGGTGGAACATCTACTCCTCACGGGGTACCGATCTGCACCTACCAGACTGCGACTTTGGTGCGTGGGGGGGTGGGCGTGGGGTGCGGCAGCGTGCACGAGAGGGTGCGTCATGGCTGCCTTGTGGATGGGTATCCCGCTTTTGAGCGTGCGGCATGTACACAGTGGGCATGGTTGGGGACTCACCGAGATGCTTCCTGTGCAGCTGGTTTCCTTGCGTGATGTGCACCGCCCTTCTGCGAGCGCCGCATGCCGGGCTCACAAGCTTAGTGCTCTGCTCTGTGTCCCACTCAGCCACCCACCCACCCACCCACCCACTCCCACCTCCAAAACCTGCAGGCCCGCTGCTCAACTTTGTGGGCAGTTACGCTCCCCCTCAGAACTGCGTGAAGCCGGGCAACTGCATCCGTGAGGGTGAGGTGGACGCTGGCACCCTGCTGCCTGGCTACTGCCCAGCCATGCTGTGGTATGTGGAGCAGCACGAGCGGGGGAAGCAGGCTGCACCTGCTCTGTTCAGTCCTGTCGATCTCTTTGGGGCTATGGTGCGCACGCGAGCCGACCGCCTGGACCTCTAATCTGAGCCACCACCACAAGCGCGTGAGCGGCAAGCAGCGGCAATAGCATTGCTGAGCGGCACCGAACACGTTGGCATGCCGCATGTTGTGGCCCGCCTGGTACCTTCTTTCTCTTCCTGTGCACCACCTGTACACCCCCTTCCACCATTCATGATCTGTCACCGATTCATCCTCATGCCTTTCTTCCTCTCTCTCCACTCCTCCATTTTCTCCTTCTTTTACCGTCCTTTGCTTCTCGCTGCATGACGATATCATACATGGAAACCAGCGCTGGGGTTGCGCTGTAACCTGTTTCAAACTACATCATGTGATGCGCAAGCACACAGAAAGCGGAGGCTGGCCCGTTTGATATGAACTTTTGACATGTGCCGCATGTCATGCTAGCAGCGCCAGCGCCCTAGTGGGGCTGTGCCGCGTAAGTGCGTGCGGCAAACACTGCCGCCACGCCCACTACCACTGCCAGCACGAGCACTGTGCAAGTAGTGCCGCTGCTCCCACCACGTCCTTGCCCGTCCTCTGACTCTCCATCAGCAGCTGCCGGCGCTGCTGCCGACTCCATCCAGCTGTGGAAGGTGGAGAGGGGCTGGCCGTTGATTGTGTAACTGCTGCCGTCGGCGCTGCGCTGCACGCTGGGCACAGTAGTGCCGTCGCTCACCCTGCGGAAGTCAGCAAGGGGAGGTGACCACAAGAAAAGGGCGAGTGCCAGCGCAGATTGGCTGGTTCTGGAAGCACATCCTTGGAACACACATTTGGGCTCAGCTTGCGCCCCTGCCCCAGCACGCCGTGACCAGTGCCTCGTTGCTCGCAATGGTCCCCGCCCCACCCCACCCGGCCCCAGTTTAAGTAAGCCCAATGCAAAAATGCTTGCTTACTCGTAGACGCGCTCAGAGATTTGCACCACGTAGGACACTTGCTGGTAGCCGCCTTTTGAGGTGAACAGGCGGCGGCGCACCGTGGGGCTGGCGGCGTCGACCGCCCTGCAGCTCGAAGCAATGCTCAGTGAGCCCGCCATGTCGCCGAGTTCAGTCGCTATATGACGACGAGAAAGCGATCTTTCGCTTGGGCTACAGGGCGGACAAGCGCGACAAGAGAGGAGCAGTTTCGATGCACAGAGGTGGCCTTGGGCTCATCACAAAGCGTGCATAGCATGGCTTCTTGACCGTTCGTTTCCCTCCCTTGCACCTCCCGTCAGTCATGTCAGTCATGTCATGCCCAACGCGTTCCATGACCATGCAAGCCTTGCAGTTGCAGAAATTACAGCAGGAAGTTGATTACAGGGAAGCGCGAGGGGTCACAGGGCGAGCAGCTGCCTGCCTCAGAAGAAGTTAAGCGGCGCTGCTGCCGCTGGCGGCGGCGCCATCAGCTGCTGCGGCAGGTTGTCGTTGATGTACAACACCCCCAGCTGGTTGCACTTGATGGCCACCTGCAGCAGGCTGCCCTGCTCAGGGGCTTGCATGGTCGGCGCCTGGGTCATGGGCACGCGCGCAGATGCGGTGGCGCCCGGCAGCACTGCAGGCGGGGCAGGGACAGGGAGGCGCTCAGCACACTCGCAAGTTGAGCACCATCAGTGCGAGTAAAGTAATCCAGCAGGACGCGCTCGACGAGAGAGCAGTTGAAAGCAAGACAAACAATTAGCACACTTGAAGCAGCGTTCCTGAACACCAAGCTTGAAGCAGCATTGTTGAACACTTTACAAAGCCCCGCCAAGCGGCCAGTGGCTTGATCCCCAGGCCCAGCCACTCGAGGTTTTTGCCACCACGGGCCATGTCGCACATGCATGCCACATCCCAATGCCTGCCAACCCCACCTGGGTCGATGGCCACCACTTGCGAGGCAGGCGCCAGGCCCAGTGAGTTCTTGTTGAGCTGGATCATGAAGCCGTCCAGGGGGACACCCGCAGACACGTTGGTCACAGACAGCTGCAAGGGAAATAGGGGTTGGTTGGGGATGCAGTGTCGGGGTGCAGGTGGTGCGGGCGAGGCTAGTGGGTGCAGGGGCATGGTCGCCAGGCAGCTTCCTAAACGAGCGCTGCAGCTGGCTCCTTCTAGCTACCCCTGTACACACCTTGAAGTTTGCCCCCCACCCCACCCAAGCACACGACCCCTGAACACACCTCATACTCAATGCCCGCTGGTGTGCCGGCCATGCGGGCTCGCACAATGACGCCTTTGCCCTTGTCCTCGCCAAACACCACCGGCAGCTCTGCAGCGGGGAAACGCAGGGGGGTGGCTTGAGGCACAGGAAACGAAGGGCGATGTAAAGTTAGGGTGCCGCTGCAGCACAGGAACCCAATTGCAAGCGGCTGCCGCGGCCAGCACACACAGCAGCAAATTCAGCGCTTTTACCAGCTAGCTCTTTTTAACAGTTACCGTGCCTGCCCACACACCTGCTGCTGACGTGGCCGCTGCTGCTGGTGGTGGTGCTGCGGGGGCGGGGGCTGAAATGTCCAGGTCCAGCAGGTCGCCCAGCAGGTCGGGCACAGGCGCCGGGGCTGCTGCTGCTGCTGCGGTGGGCGTGGCACCCGAGGAGCGGCCGCCCACCATGGGCGACTCCGCCACCACCGCTGATGTCAGTGACTCTGCAGGGTAAGAAAAACGAAGCACAGTCAAGGTTACAGGGGTTGTGATTAAAGGGCATTACCAGGGCCAAGCAAGCGGCGCAGGAAGGCGCTGCACCACCCAGGGGCGCGCCTTCCTGCGCCGCACCACCCAGGGGCCTTGCAATGGACACTGTCGACTGTTCCCCACGCCAGTTCAGCTGCCGTCTTGTTGTGGCTGACAACATGTCGGGTGCACCCTCCACAGCAACAGCCAAGCTGCCGCCGCCCCACCTGAGTCGCAGCTTGCCGAGGTGCGCGCCGCTGCCGCCAGGTCGTCCGCGCGGTGCACCGCCAGGCGCAGTTTGGACACAAAGGAGGAGGCGGGCTTGTGGTACACGCTGGCCAGGGAGCCCAGCTCGGAGAGCAGCTCACGCTGCAGGGCGGGTTCAAGGGCGTCTTGCGCCCCGCTGATGGTGGGCTTCTCCGCCAGCACAACATCCTTGGCCGCCTCTGCGAGCAGGAGGGAGGCATTTGTGCATTACTTGTGAGAATGGGTGGGCTAAGCTGGGACTGTCCTGAGGGTGGGCTCCTCCGCACGCACCTTGTCCTGGCCGCCTCTGCAGCGCAGTGGACGATAGATTGTGAGCAAGTGTTTTGGGGGGACATACAGGAAGACAGGACACGGTGAAGCAGGAAGATGCCATGGCTGGGAGGGGTTGCCAGGGAAGGGGAGATTGGAACCTTTCGCTTCTGTGCACACCATACACCGGCCGCTCACCCGGGTCGGTGGACAGCAGGCGCCAGTAGATGTATGCGCGGTCGCGCAGGTCGGGGTTATCCGTCTCCTGCAGGGATGGTTGCACACACACGACTTGATGCATGCAGCCAGACGGAAGGCAGAGGACCTGCTCAGGCTGCGCTTGCACCCAAAAACAAACAACCCTTGCAACCCTCTTCTCCTCTGCCGCTTCTCCGCTCCTGCACTTGTCTGCCCCACCTGTCTGCCTCCTAACCAGCCCATCGGCCCCTCGCACACCCACCTGTGTGGCGTAGGTGAGGACCAGCTGGATCAGCTGCTGCGGCTTCTCCACTGGCTTCTTCAGGAACAGCTTGACGGTGGCGGTCATCAGCTGCAGCTGCACCTGCGCAGTCTCCTCAGGGAACGACTCCAGGAACTGCTCCAGCAGCTCATCTGCAAGGGAGGCAGGTGGCAAGGTTAAAATAGAGGGTGCATCACTAAGGGGTGAGGCGATGCACAACCAATCAAAGTTCTAAGGCAATACACGGCTTCTGCAGCTCATGTGCACGCCAACAGAGGAAAGCAGCCAATGAGTTGAGCTCTTGAATATTATAGGCACAGACATCTGGCTTGGAGCAGGACCGCTCCAGCAGCCAGTTTGCAGGCAGGCATACGATAGCTGGCGACCAACATCAGGGTACAGGTGCCTTGAATGCACGACAGCCCATATTCTCAAAGCCATCTCGCTCCCATGGCGACAAGCCCTCCGCTACCTTCACCCCATGCTAATGCAATGGCCCAGTGATCCCATTCAAGAATGCCTCGTCACACATACCTCTCCCGCCTATCCTCCTCTATACTTTCACCCCCCCCCCCCCCCGTCATCCCACCAACCTGCGTTGTCGATGCGCTCGGCGTACTCGCCAATGATCCAGATCATGGAAGCCTTGGCCTCCGGCTCGTCCAGGCTCTCCAGGCTGTCGCACAGAGTGCCGATAATGCTCTCATACCGGTTGGGGTAGCGCCTATGGGAGGAAGGACACGGGATGGGGAAGGGAAAGAATAAGTAGACGAGGACAACGAAAAGCAGGCCATGTGTCCTGACCTTGCTAGACCTTCTTGCAAATGATCAATTTGCCAAAAACGTGCGGTTGCACACTCTGCAGTGCACAGCAGCAAACACACCAAACCTCTTATCCTGTTACCAGCCTCTTCCACCCTGATGCCCCCACCTGAAGATGTCCTTGATGACGATGATGGACTCCTGCACCACATAGTTCACCTTGGTCTGGATCAACTCCAGCAGCACGTTGATGCAGCTGCAAGGTGAGGCAGATAGTGGCCGAAGCAACCGGGGAAAGTTCAGGAGGGCAACAAATCGAGCGTTAGAGCAAGGCTGGGCTCGCAAGCCTGATGTGATGGCAAGCAGAGGTACCAGCTAAGCAGACACAACTGTGACACATGCTCCCAGGAGAAGGGTTGCACACATGATGCCGCTGCGCCCTGCTTGATGCCCTGACTTGCCCTGACTGCACAGACGTGCCCGCACCGCCCCTGTGCGCTCACCGCTCCGCTGCCGAGGGGATGGACACCGCGCAGTAGCCAATGGCGCGCACCGCCTTGCGCACAAAGTCGACATCCACCTCAGTAGCGTACTCCTTGAACTCGAGCAGCACCTGTGAGGAAGAGGCACGCAAGTGACGGGCAAGTGCAAAAGCAGGTTAGCACAGGGCAGGCAGGCGACCGACATGGGAGTGGATAAGATAGTGAAGTGAACCGAGCTATGCAAGCATGCCTCCGGCACTGTGCAGTCTCCTGCCCTTGCCAGAGTACCCACCAAACTGTCAACACCCTCAAAGCGTGCTACGTCATAATTGAGCTAAGGCCACGCAGCTGCCTCACCTGGTCGATGTTGCGCTCGTTCACCAGTTTCATCATGATGCCCAGCTTCTCCATCTTGACATAGCTGGGGTCGTTGTACTTGCAGAAGAAGACCTGCAAGGCAAAGGCGGAGGGAACAACGGAAGCAAGATGAGCAAGGCCCCAAAGGCGGGAGCAGCGGTGCAGCCTGGAGAAAGCCTGGGCCGGCAGCAGATACTACAAGCAAGAACAGCAAGAACAGGTACGACCATTCGACAGAACTTATCTCAAACTGGCACACAACTTCTTCCCCTCACACCTTGACGTCGTTGGCCAGCACGGTGGGCTGCGCCTGGATGACCAGGTTGATGTTGCGCAGCGCCACGTACTGCAGCTCGGGCTCCGCCCCCAGCAGCGTCACCAGCGGCGGCGCTAGCTTGCGCGAAAGCTGCAGCGTCACACCCTCGTCCTGGATGTACTGCAGAGGCAGAAAAGCAGTTGAAAAAGTGCAGGAGACAAGAGTCAGCTGTTTTGACACTGACTTTGAATGCACTGCTGCAGCAGAAGTGGCAGGGCAGTGCTGCGTAGCATGGTGCAGAAGGAACAGGGAGAGCGGATCAGGCAGCCAGGATGATCAGGATGTGCACTGGACGGAACAAGAGCAGAGCACATCATCAGCTCAGGATTGCTTACATCAAGCCTGCAGGTGCATCTCAGCTCAGACCTGGTCCCCCGATAGTGGAACCCCAACCCACCTGCATGTTCTTGATGATGACCTTGATGGCCGAGAGCACCACCGCGGAGTTGGCATGCTGCAGGCGCGGCAGCACGCGCTCCACCACCGCCTCCGCGTCCTTGGAGTCTGCTGGGTTGTAGTTGACCACGCTGTCCAGGATAAACACCTGCAGGCCAACAGGTAGTGCAGCATCAAGGCAGGGTGGCTCAGCAGCAGGGCGGTGTGAACAGCGGTGTGCCCGACTGCATTCCTGAACTTGAGCAGCTGCACACGCATCACTCGGAATTGCAGGGAGGCAAGGCAGGCGATGTGAAGTGAACGGGGGCTACGGCTGTGCACAAACCACGAGTCTCCCCATTTCCATGTCCATCTGTCCTTGTCCCCATAACCCGCCCACCTGGCCCCACTCCGTGCACTCGTTCAGTGCGCGCAGCAGCTTGGAAACTGTGGCCAGGCTGAGGTCCAGCACCGGCTTGCCGCTCAGCTCCTGGATCTCGCTCAGGGCGGCCACAGCGTTGGCAACCACCATGGGGTTGGCATCACCAATCAGGTCCTGTTGATGGTGTTCAGGCGGGCGGGGGAAGGTCGGAAGTGTGAGGGGGGTCGTTGGTATGCAGGGAAGTACCCACACAAGGGGCCAAATGGGCAGGTGCTTGGGCAGGCACATCCCGCGGGGACCCAAATTCAGTATGCACTTGCACTTGTACATGTTGTCACAGCACTTCCCCCTAGCCATGCACTGATTGTCATGCAGCGCAACATGCGCCCCGCACTCTTGAGCATGTCCAGGACGCCGCAAAATTCCACCAGCACGGATCGCGAATACAGCATGCAGGCAGCCCACAGCAACCCATGCCCTCCAACCCTCACTGCATCGGCGCTGCCATCACACACCTTGAGCATGTCCAGGAAGCCGCGGTCCTCCACCAGCTCAGCGTTGATGTCGTACAGCTTGGCCACGCACACAGCAGCGGTCTTACGCACATATGGGTCCTCATCCTGTCATGGAACATGCAGGGAGCAGGAAAGTGAGGAGGAGCAGAGCTGCTTGCCACCTGCACCCTTCCTTCTACCTCCGCGCCGATGATCATCACAACTGGTGAACACTGCCTTGCATCACTGGCCATCCGCAGGCAGCTGCCTGTGCTGCCCACCCCCCAGTGTGCGTGGCTCCAGAGCATGGCCGCTCCCCCAGCAGCAACCACTGCGCTCTTCCATGCCTAGAGCCGCCCACCCCCTCACCTTCAGGCAGCGGTGCAGGGGGTCACAGAGGTACTCTGTGATTTTGTCCACGCGGATGCAGCCCATGGTGCGCACCGCCAGTGCGCGGATCAGAGGGTTGGGGTCCTGAGAGTCCTGCACAATGAGATGACGTGAGGGTGCAGCAGATTGCATGAGATCAGCGGCCACAAGCCAGAAAGGCAGTGCTGTGATGGCGGGGCGGGGCGGGCGCGCGTGGGCAGAGATGCTACAGGCCAGCGCCAACACCTGCCAGGCGGACAGCAGCGGGGCCTTGCTGCTTGGATGCTCCGTACATCGTGCCACCACCCCCGGCTCCCTGACCCCTCCTCAGCAAGCAGACCACACCAACCCACCCGCCCGTACACCCAGCAGCCCTCTCGCCTTGACAAAGGTGTTGACCGCCATGATGGCCAGGTCTGGCTGCGTCTTGGCATAGTTGATCAGGTACAGGTAGACCAGCTTCTTCAGCTCCATGTCGTCCGTCTGCATCTGGTTGATCACATCTGCAGGGGGCAGGGGCAGTAAAGCCGGAGGGGTGGTCGGCGTGTCCGCGGCCACACGGTGGGTGCACAGCTGGCTGCGGCTGGCGGCAGGGCAGCTGACAGCACCCTGGCTTGCTGCTTGCTGCCTCAGGAAGCAGCAACAGCCGCTTCTGCCATCCAGCAAGCAGCATCCCTGCCACTGGGTGCTGGCAAGGGTTGGTGGCCCTTGCCCAGCACCCACAAACAGCAGGACTGCATCCCACGAGGTACACGCACCGGGAAAGAGCGGCGACACGTCCTTCCCGACTGTCATGGCGGCAATGACCTTCTTCACGGCATCCTTCTTCTTTGACTTGTCCACCGCCGCCAGCTCCTGCTTCAGCTCATGGATCTCACCTGTCCAGTGCAGGGAGGCGGACGCCCCGCAAGGAGTGGGCAGCAAGCGGAAGGGCGGGACAGGCAGCAGCACATGACAGGACAATCACTTGCAGCGGTTCTCAAGCCCATCAGTGCTGCAGCATAACAGCGAGCACTTGACAAGATGGTAGGGCACACGCCACAGCTGCTGCCCGTCAGTGCTGCGGCAAACGCCTGGCGGCTGGCGGCAGGCGGGTGGCGGCGGTGGCCCCCCCTCCCCCCTCCCATCCTCCCGCGCTACCTTTCTTGGTGGTGCTGAAGTACTTTGAGTCGCTCATTTTGCGCTCCGGCTGTCAAGCGGGGCAGCGAAACCGCGAGTCCAAGCCTGGTAGGTGATCGGCGGGTCTGCAGCCGGCGCCTCGCGTCCAGCAACCTCTCCGCTCGATCTGATCAGCAGAAGCAGCCAGAAGGGCCGTTCGGGAAGACTGGTGCTGCCCGCGCTGACCGTGCAGGCGCGTCGCAACGGCGCTGGAATGGCGATCCCTTGTGATGCGGGGTGCGAGGCGATACAGCGGTGCACCCGGAGGCACACCGCAGGTGGAGCAGCTAAACACAGCACGCATCTCACGTTTGGGCAACATCGTCAACCCGAAGCCTTGCCTGCTTGGACTGACACACCGTATAGTTTGCATATAAAAGCTCGTTCAGGATGCGCCGCGGAGCGCTCTTACTTGCCGGCCGCCTCTCGGCCGCCCGGGCCGCCAGGGGGGGCCTGGAGGCCTCGGCAGCAGCAGCTGTGAGCAGCCTGAACCTGCTGGACACAACGCAGGCGACACTGGGCGGTGCAGGCAGCGCAGCCAGCAGTGGCAGCAGAGTGGCGGCAGCGGCGGCGGCAGTCTGGGCCGCCCGCCCCTTCACTGCCTCTGCAGTGGCGGAGAGCAACGACTACTTCGGAGGCAATGTCAGCTCCTCACAGGGGCGTTCGGGCCAGGCACGCAGGCAGCCACGGCACGTGCGCCCCGTGGATCCCGACAGTGACATGGGGCAGCTCATGGCCTGCGGCGGCATTGACGACATGCGCGACTGGCGTGAGGAGCGACTTGCAGAGGGGAGGTTTGACACGCAGCAGTTGTCGGCGGCCATCCGGGTGCTGGGACTGAAGGAGGGTCTGACACCAGAGGAGCGTCAGGCCTACCTGCTGGAGCTGCTGAAGATGGGGGTGGACGGCAGCGTGGCGCTGGACGGGAAGACGGGTGAGCGGCAGGGCTGGCACGGAAAGGGGCGGGCGGGTGGGCCCTTGTTTGTCATTGATGGAGGTAAAGGGTGCGCTGCAGGGGTCAGCTGGGTCTGATACCTCTGTGTTCGGCTGGCCCCGCCTGCCGTAAGTGGTTCTTGCCACATTCCTGATCCGGTGCCCGGCCCCCCCTTCACGCCACACCGCACATGCACACCCCCATACACTTCCTGCCCTCCCTTGCACCCAGCCGCCTACCTGCTGTGGGGTCCCGCCAAGTGCGGCCTGCGCGGGAATGAGCCTGAGGTGCAGGCAGTGGTCCCAGTAGTCTTCCAGTTTGTGAATGACATGCAGGTGGGTGGGGGGGTGTTGAGTATCGGGGCTGGCTTGTAGTTGTTGTGAGGCAGCAGGTGCATGTGAGCAGCCTGTGTGTGGGGTGCGCCAGATACGCGGGAGGTCATGCACGCTGGGCGCTGACAGGCACTGCATGCCTCGCATTGCAAAAGTTACAGATAAGTGCTGTGTTGTGAACAAATTCTGGGTGGTGGTTTATCATTGCAGCAAGTGCGCATGAACAAATGCAGTTGAAGGCACGGTGTGTGACATGTTGTTCATGCACCCTCAAATGCCTGTATTGTTGCTCCCACTGCATGTTTTGCCCTGCCGCAGAGCAACGACCTGACCACCTGCCTTTGGGCAATGGGCATCCTCAACATCGCGCCCACCGATGAGATGAAGGAGCAGCTGGTCACCAGGCAAGCTCAGAGGAAGTAATGTATTATATTCGCATGTATTTACACAAGTCCAGCAGTCGTTTCATATCAGAGCAGTGGGGCATGATCTTGACAGGCTCTAGGTAGCAGAACCTGCACTGAGCAGGTTGAAAACAGCACTGGGAGCGCTGCACCCTGCAGACGGCCCTGGCATTACTGCCAGCTTCCAGTAGCCTGATGTGCCGCCTGCTTGTAACCTTGCCTGCTTGTAACCTTGCCCGCATGCACTCGCTCGCCCGTGCAAGCTGCAGCGCGCTGCTCGACCTAAGCTAAGCGAGAACATGTGCTGCTTTGTAGGGAAATGTTGGGCCCGCCTTCCCACCCCCACTCCTGACTATAACCGGTGCTGTTTTTTTTTCTGTAGTTTTAAGTGACGAATGTCTTTGGCGTTCTGTGCACTGCTGAACCTTACAGATGTCGGCCCTCCCTCTCCGTGCCCTGCCCCCCTGCAGGCTGCAGCCGATGCTGCCCGACCTGAAGCTCAAGGAGTTGGTTGCCTCTGGTGTGGGCATCACCCGGCTGGGCCTGCCCAAGTCGTTTGCGGCGCCGCTGGTGGAGGCACTGGAGGCCAAGGTGAGTGGGCGCCTGAGTGCAGGAAACCATGGGGTGGATGGGTGGGATGCAGGGTCTGGGCGAGGGGTGGCACTGTTGTCGGCAGGCGCTGGAGGCCAAGGCATGCAAGGCTGCCAGTCTAAAAATACATGTCCCAGTACTTCAGAGGTCCAGATTTTTTGCAGATGCCTGAGCAATTTGACCTGCGTCCCCACAAGCCGTTTTTCTGCAAACGTTGTAGCCTTGCAATAATGTGTACTCACAGCTTGCACCACGCAGGTGCCTGCGCTCCCAGACCTGCGCTCCTCAAGCCTCTACCTGGCACCTGTGAACTGTGTTCATTTGCTGCCCACGGCTGTGCTGCAGATGTCTGACAACCCGGACCTGCACCCCTTTGAGCTGGAGCGCCTGGTCAAGCTGGTACCATTCTTGCCAGAAGTGCATGCAGACGGGCTGGTGTGCCGCGTGGTGAGTGGGGTGCACTAAAGCACGTGCGTGGTGCCATTATTGCCGGAGTGCAGGCGGAGAGGGGAGGGGCGGAGGCCGCGTGCGGAAATGGGCAAAGGGGTCGACGGCGCTGGGTGCCAAGGGCGGCTAGGTGTGGGTGGGCTGGGGTGAAAAGTGATGAAGATTACGCAGCTGATGCAGTGTTCTTTAGTCGCTCCCTAAGCTGGCGGCGTTGTTGCTACACGGCTCTGCTCAGGTACTGGCGGTTTATTTTGTACTGCTGCGGATTTTGTACTCCGTTGTGGGGTGAATGTGTGGGGCAGTAAAGTCTGTACTACAAGGTATGCCATACAATTCTCCCCTTTGCCCGCAGTTGTTCGCCGAGCTGCTGAAGAAATCGCACCGCCTGGGGCTGGGAGCGCTGGCGGAGACGGCCTGGGCGGCTGGCCGCCTGCACTACCACCTGGAGGAGGCACAGATCGAGGTGAGCTGGCAGAGTGTGACTTGTGTGGACTAGCATTGAACCTGGATGCGTGGTGAGTTGGCAGCAATGTGAGCTGTGCTCAGCCCATGCTGCTGCTTTGGCGCACAGCTTTTGCGCCTCCTGTTCATGTATATGTACGCCCATGCATCCTCCGCCTGCCCCCCACACCCTGCAGCGCATTGTCAGCTGCGCTCAGACCAAGCTCTTCCAGAACACGGGCGTCCAGGTGCAGGCGCTGCTGCACGGCCTGGGCGCGCTGCAGTGCCATGCCGGCGAGGGTGAGCACAGCCGGCACAAATGTGGAGCCGCAAGCTGCATGCCGATACATGTCTGACATCATGTGGGTCACACGCCTGCATGGTGATGGCTGCATGCCGATGTGTCACAGGCCGCACGGGTTTCTCCTGTATGACGTCCTGTGCACACTTGCTGCACGCTTGCATGGTACGGTACACAAGTGCATGTCGCCCGTTCAGGTGTGGATAGCCAGCATGGGTGGACCGGCATGCTGGAAGATCCCCGGACGATTGCTGGAGCACCCTTCCTGCCCGTCACGATGCTGTGTGTGCCCTGCATACCACATGTCCGACAATTCTATTGGCCACAATGGCTGCTGAGTCATATGGTTGCACAGTTGCTCATTGCCCTCTTTTTCCCCCTTTCTTGCAGGCGCCGTGTCCCACGAGTTCATTGAGCTGTGCGTGGAGAGCCAGCTGGACGCGATTGCCCGGGTCCGGCGGGGGCGGCGGGCCGTGGACCATGTCACGCGCTTCCTCGCCGCACGTGCGTCTGCCTGCCTGCACACAACTGCTGCGTGCAAGAGGCACCCCGCAGCCTGCCCTTGCTTGCCGCCATGCACGTTCTGTGGGGGGGGGGGGCGTGCTATGTTGGTGGCGGCATAGCCCACCCCTTGCCTGCAACTGACCAATCACCGCGGCTGGGCACCTTGCCAGCGCCCTGGCTACTGCCCCACCAGTGCGCACCCTGCACGCCAACATGCCGGAGCACAGCGCAGCATGCATAGCACCTTGATACCAAGTTATACACTGCCCCTGGCGCCGCCCTCCCTGCAGTGAGCACCCTGCACGCCCAAGTGCCGGAGCAGCATCTGCAGAGCATGCTGGAGATCCTGCAGGTGGGTGAGGGTGTGTGTCAATGAGTCGGTGCGGTGGATGTGGGGGAAGGGTTCAGCAGGAGGGTAGCTGGCAGGCGCACTGTGTTGACCGGCCGGCTCCCCCCTTACGGCCGGCTCCCTCCTGTCCGCTGCACACGCCACCAGCAGAGCGGCGAGTGTGAAACCTCACGTTTGCTTCTCGGGCTTCCCTGTGCAGGATGCGGGGCTGCAGCACCTGGAAAAGCCCTGGCTTGCGCAGATGTCATTCAGGTGCGCTGCTGGTTCCTTATCGATATGCCACGTTTCCCTGCTGCCTGCCCAGGCGCACGCACATGTCATGCGCGTTGGCTCTGCTGCCCAGTCAGCGGTGCTCTCCTGTGGCTGTGTGTCTGCCGGGCTGTTGGGTGGCGTGCCTTCTCCTGCAGCGTACCACTTATCAATGGAGCCTTCCTCATGCTTGCATCCTTCAAAGACGAGGTGTTCTCCATGCCTTCATGCACGCCCATCATACGCCACCCTGTGTCCACCCTTCGCTCCCCACCTTGTTGGCGCGCTCAACACTTGTGGCCTGCTCAACGCTTGTGTGCTGCAGGCGCCTGAGGTACCAGCCTGGTGTGGATGCTCTTGAGCCTCTGACCAACTATGGCGAGACACAGGGCAAGCAGAAGCAAGGGAAGCGGCGGCAGCGGCGTGAGCAGCAGGCGGAGGAGCGGGTGCAGCAGGAGGGGGCGGCGTTGGAGCAGGGTCAGCCAGCCGAGGATGCCACACAGGCGGCTGCAGTGCAGGCGGCGTGAGGTACGCTTTGCAGCCCAGTGCAGGAGGGTACTACGACCATCTGGGTACCCGTAACAATTTCACTTCATGATGCTTTGCCCACGTGCTCTCATTGTGCACTGTGTGCATGATCATGTGACCGAACGTGTTCAGGTTCAGTGGTGGCGGCGCTGGCAGTGCACGTGGACATGAATGCAGTGCCGCGCGCAGGAGTGGCTTCACACTAGCCACGCCGTCTGCTGTCGATTACTGCATGCCTGAGCCATGGGCATGCTCCTGCGCCAACATACAGCTCTCCAGCCACCGTGAACAGCACATGAACTTGACATGAATGGGTACAATGCGTGTAAACATTGTTAAACAAACCTTGGTGACATCAAGCTGACGTGGCTGCCGGGAAGGTGAGTAGCCGTCCGTGCCTTGACGCAGTGCTCAGATGCAACATTCCATACGACTATGGAGGCATCGCGCGGAGAGGTGAGCCTCATAAAGCGGCCGAGGCGAACGGACATAAGTTTGCCTCGAGCTCGAGGGAGGCTGCACGGTCGCACGTGCGCGCTCTTTTCACTTGTTTGCTGAACTCCGGGTGGGATTGATTAACCAGTCACGCGCGTGACCTTCCGATGCCTGCAGGCGCACCTGACTGCTCGGCGCAACCGGGCGCCGCTGGCGGCGGCCGCCTCCCGCGCCAACCCTGCAGCACGCCCGCAGCAGCCCAGTGGCGATTTCGAGGCATTGATCAAGATTGTGGGCGGCACGGTGGCTGCAGTTGGACTGGCAGCGCTGGCCATGACACCCTGGAGGCGGTGCCTGGTGGAGTGGGTGCAGGACAGGATGGAGGACCGGCAGGCAGCGGGGATGGCGCCAGAGGAGCGGCAGGTGCTTGGGGGCTAAAGTGCTGAGGGTGGCGGGAGGCCGGTAGAAGTCCAGGAAGGAAGGCGGACATGACACAGGCAGATTCAGCAGCGTGGCAATGTCAGGCTAGCAAGCCGGGCTCACCTCTGCTTGTTTGACCCACACTGCGCCGCTTATGCCTCCCTCGCTGTGTGCCCTGCAGCGCCTGTACCGCCTGCGCTCGTGGCGCCAGCGCATGCCGCCACAGGAGCGGAAGGAGCACGTGGCAGAGCACGTGCTGCGGCTCCTGGGGACCAACCTGAGGCAGCTGTGCCTGCCTATCTACTGCCAAGATCTGGAGCGCCTGCTGTTCAACCACCAGCAATACGGTGGGCAGCTCGGGGGGCGGACAGCAGGGTGGGGAGGAATACAATGCAAAACGCGGCATGGCTTGCAGCTTGGCGTGCGCTGCGCTGTTTCTCATGCCAGCATCTTGACCCACAGGGAGCCTGCACAGCGGGCCACCAACTTGTGGTCGTGCATCTGACAATGTCTGGCCTGCACACCTGCGCAGGTGGCCCTGCGCCCACGCTGCTCATGCGGGAGCAAATCTGGATGAGGGTAAGTGCCTGCTATGCAATGCCTCCCCTCCCGCACCGCCTGCCAGCGTCCACTGGAATTCAGGGAGCACACGCGCACAGGCTGGCTACGTTGCTGTGAGCACGTGCACCTGGCAGGCATGTGACTTTCAGCTGGTGCACCTTGAGCCAGCCAGGCAACTTCTTCCTCACTGTGCCTTCGAGCCTTCCACATGCAGACGTGCTATGCTGCACCCGGGGGCGGGATGCGGTGGCAGATGGTGACTGCTGTGCTGGACCCTGGTGAGCTGGCCAGCCAGGAGCTGCTGCGCTGCGCCTGCTGTGGTCAGTGCCCGCTGCCCTCCTTCCTCCTCCGCTGGCGTGCTGGGCCCTCCACATGGCAGTGCCCGCTGCGTGTCCAGAGCAGCGCTTACCATGCTGCTGGGGCCATTCTGCTGACTGCAGAGAACCAGAGTGGCAAGGTGCTCATACCTGAGGCAGTGGCACGCAAGCTGGGCATGGTGGACGAGGTGAGTTGGCGGTACCAAGGCTATGCTGTGCTGCCCTGCACAGTGCACTGCACAGCACTACTGCTGTTGTTGTCGTGCTGTGCTGTGCTGCACCCTGCTGTGCCGTGCCCTGTCGCGCAGTGCACCGCTTTTGCCGTGCTGTGCCAAGCCATGTTCCTGTGCTTGCAGTGCCATGCCCATCACTGGAGATGGCAGCGGGCTGCCTGTTGGATGGAAAGAGGCGGTCTGGCAGGTCCCCTACCCTCTGCCTTGCCATAGCCTGCTCACCCTTTGCACCGCCTGCTCTCCCAACAACCGCTCGCAGCATGGCGCTCCTCTGCATCAGTTTGCCACTGGCGCCGTGTACGGGCTGCCCAACAGCCTGCAAAAAGGGGCGATGGTGGCGGTGCCCGAGATCCGGCCCGTGCTCTACAGGTGTGCTTCATGGCAAGCTTGCACACACGCACTTGGGTGCACCTTGGCATGCCCATCTTTGGCTATTTCCTCACTTGTGGCCGAGCATCTCTTTCAATGCCCCCCACGTCCTGCTCATGCCTGCCCCCCCTGCAGCATCGGCGGCGTCCACTTTGGTGGCCCATTGCCCACAGAGCTCAGCGGCCTAATAGTCCCTGGGGAGGATGCGGCAGCGGCAGTGGTGCTGCCCGCAGCATCCACCATTGAACGGCTCAAGCGCTACCACACCGGCTTGATTGTCTCTGGCATCTGACTGGGCATGTGGAACGGGGCTGCTTTTGCAGGCAGTCAGCACCCACAGGGGAAGGAATGCATGGTTGCGCCTGCTTCTGTCCCGACCTTTGGCAAGCAAGGAATGTTTGCTACCACTTCCACTTCCCACTTCTACTTCCCACTCCCACTTCCTACATTCTGACCTTCTACTCGCCCCTGTGAATTAGCGGTCCTGTTGTTGCCTCTGCACCCACGTGATGCTGAGCAGCACTGCGCCAGCGTGCCCCTGGCTGTCTGGACTTGTGTCAGGTTTCGGGGTAGGGTGCCTCATGGCAACAGTACTGATCTTTACAAGGTGCCTGGCATGCCATGGCAGGGTGGGTGCGTGTTCGCTCAGGCCTTGGCCAGATCCCAGAGCAGCGCGTTGTTGAGGTTGCCTTCACTCATCTTATCGGTGCGCACCAGCGCGGTGGCGGCGCAGGTGGGTGAGGCGCCAAGCAACCATCGGGGGCTGCCGCAGCGGCTGCGCGCCTGCGGTGTCGTGGCAGTAAGGGCGTGGGTAGCACATGTATCATTACGGCTGCCTACTCTCCGGGCGCCTCATGCTGCACCCCGATGGAGCTCGTCCCTTTACCACCAGTCCAGCCTTGCCGGGTCGCCGTCAGCCCACCATGAGAGCCCTGCCCCCACCCTGAGCGCACTACTGGATGCAGTGCATGGGTTGGCACTTCACACGCATGCAGCACGGCTTCTTGGAAGTGAAACAACACCTGCTGGGGAGCTGGATGGATCAGAGCTTGCCCATCTTTTGCGGAGTCCCAGTGAGCCCCGAGGTGTCCAGCTGGCGGCGCGGGCACGGCCCGCCTGCTGAGGAGCTGGCCGGCTGGCGGGAGCTGAGCTCATTATTGCCCGCTTCATCTTGTAACCGCGAGCATCTCTATCTACAGCACCTGTCGGCCTCCGTATTATCATAAACACATCTTGTCTTGCATCGAGTTATCCGAGCAGCCTGTCCCAGAAATGCTTGCGCTCGCAGGTAGACGCTCCGTCGCAACGGTTCCCGCGCGCTCTTCTGTATCCGCCACAACCACCCGCGGCAACGATGCTGGTTCCCTCGGGCGCAGCGCTGTGGCGCCACTGCGGCAGCTGCTGGAGCGGCGGCGCCCTCCCGCCCGGCAGGTGCTCTCGACTTGCACCAGACAGCACCCTTCATCTGTTTTCAAACTGAATGCATGATGCACTGAATCGTTGTGTACTCATCCGTGATGAAGCGCAGGGGTTGATCCAGATCCAAGCAGCACGGCCCAGCTCCAGTGCCGAGGGCAACAGGCCTGAGGAGGTGAGGGCAGCAGCAGCCGGCAGACTGCTGACGCATGCGAGCAGTGCACCCAGCATTGCACCCAATCGAATCATCTGGCTGCTCACCTGGCGAAGGTTGAACAACGCAAACTTCTTGTGCAGGAGCGGCGCCGCGCCAGCCAGAGTCTTATTGAGGAAGTGGCAGAGGTTCTCGAATACTCTTATGGGGAGCCCGACGGAGTATTGGCTTGGAGCGTGGCTCAAACGCTGATGTGAATGCCACTGCAAAGGAGGAATACTTTGGCAGAAAGCAGGGCACTGCCCTCATTTTTGCTGCTTACTTGGGCCAGGAGGAGGCTATGAGGGAACTGCTCAAGGCTGGAGCAGACGTCAATGCCCGGGATGTAGATGGCCAGACAGCACTGCATGCTGCGGCGGACTACCTTGAGGCATTGGATTATGAGTGGTGCGGCTCCTTCTTTGGGGAAATCAAGGTAGAAAAGTCAGAACTGTTCAGACAGAAGTCCTACGGTGTTCGGCGGCTGCTGAATGCAGGAGCAGACCTTGCAGCAGTTGACAGCGCGGGGCGCACGCCGCTGCAGCTGGCTGCAGGCTGGCTGGACCGGGCAAACAACCTTCGCAACCAAGAGGACCCCAGCCTGGAGGAGTAGGATTTAATTGTTTTTTTTTTTTGTACAGCTGGACGTATTGTGGGTTTCATGTTGAACGCTGGCGCAGAGTTGGACGCACATACACGCGAGAAGCTGCTGGGCTTCTGCTTCACCGGTCTGAACAGAAAAGTGGTGGATGCGCTCATGAAGGGCAACAGTGTAGACGTGTAGGGCAAGCTGCATGTTGTAGCAGCAAGCAAAGATACTCTGGCGCCAGCAACAACACCAGTGTTGACTGCAGAAGCAGATGCAGCGGCAGCAGCAGCAGCAACTGCGTGCCAGGCCTGCTATATGGCATTCCTCAATTCTATTGTAAATGAAGAATACTCGGCTGCAAGCAAGGACCAGATCACTGGGCTTGGCGTTGCCTTTGAGTTGTGATGGGGAGGGAGAGTCCACTGTGCACACAGTGTTGTGCACACATCACGGCAGAGGCCATGCGGGAGGCGAAGGGTAACAGCACGTGTGCACGGAGCTCGGCACAGAGCTTCCCAGAGTTCGGCCCGCTGGCTGCTGTGGGGAGCGGCCCCAGCAGGCAGCCAAGCCGGAATCCCACGAGGATGCAATGCAATGCGCTCCCTGATCTTCTGCAGTTGACTCTGGGCTACCGAGCCTGCTGCTTGTGTATCTGGCAGAAGGCAGGGACGCAGAAGGCAAGGGCGCTGCCACCTGTGGCAGCCAGGCAAACGTTCCCCGTGCTTGGGCGCCCCAAGCAGGGCCCAAGCCAGGCTGCCTCATGTGTCCTGACCTTTGGCTCGCATCCTAAGAGGGTTCCGAAAGCTGGAGGCAAATCCAAGAAGGCACAGACTTGGGAGTGGCTGCTTCACAGCACGCACGCCGCAAGTTACTCGGGTAGGGTGCCCCCTCGCCTCCCTCTCGCCAAGCTTGCTCACTCTACCGCGTTCCATTTCACGCACGCCCGCCCGCACGCGCGTGATCTGGCATAAATGCTCGCGGCACTCTCGGCAGTCGCCTCTTTGGGAGCGAACCCTGCCGCCCAGGCAAGTGCTTGGTCGTGGTTGAGACGCGAGGAAGGCAGCAAGCAGCAACAGCTGGCGCTGGTCACCAAGATGCCGTGCTGCCTGCTCCCCTGCTCAGCAGGTCCTGGGCGGCCCCCAGCAGCTCTCGCACCCTCGACACAGCTCTGCCCGCACCCATGGCTCGGGAGCAGGCCAGAGCAGGCTGCGATGGGTTGCAGGGCTCCGGCCTGCGCAGGTACGCTGCGCCCGCCGCCGGCGGTGCCTCGGGGGCAACAGTGCCAACCCTGCTTGTGGGGGCGATGCAACACCCAGCAGCTGCACTGTAATCGTATTTCTCTGCCCTCTTCAGTAAGCGTTTTCTAAAACCCGCACCCTGTCTTCCTTTTCTACTGCAGGCAAGCAGATCTGGCGGCTCCACCACCAACCACGAGCAAGAGCCTGCGCCTGAGCAGCAGGCCGCTGGCAGCGACCTGAGCGCCTGGCTGCCTGCCGCACGCCAGCAGCTCGAGACGAGACTCGCCCAGGCGCAGGAGCGGGAGCAGGAGCTGGGGGAAGAAGTCAGGCGAAGCATGGCTGGGGCGCTGCCGGCCATGCAGCCTTCCGAGGTGGCTGCTGCCCTGGAGACCCTCCTCTCCCTCGGCAGAGGGCAGCAGGACCTGCCACGTGACACCCCTGGTGACCTGCGGCTGGCGGCAGCCCTGCGTCAGTCTCTGGTGCGCCTGCTTCCAGCAGCCAGCCCATCAGAGGTGGCCAACACACTTCTGGCATGGAGCCTGCTGGGTGGGCAGCTCGTGGATCCAGACTTGGCGGCAGTGGCAACCTCAGCGCTGGAGCGCACGGCACACCGCATGAGCTGGGGCGAAATTGTGGCGACGCTTCGCGCATTCACCAGTGGCGGCTGGCAGCTGCCCCCCTTTGCGCAGTCGGAAATGAGGCGCGCCCTGCTTTCGGCGCTCCCCGCAATGCCACCTCGTGCTGTGCCTGGCGTGCTGCTCCACTGGATGCGCCTTGGCAGGCCGCTGGATGAGCAGCTAGTGGCAGCTGCAGAGCCGCTGCTACTGCGTGCACTGCCAGCTGCGATCGTCAAGAGCGTTTGCCAGCCCACGTCGGCGCCTTGGCTGCAGCAGCTGTACACCCCTGGCGCCTGGCAGCTTGGCAGGCAGGCAGCCGCAGCCTGGCCCGGACGGGCAGCCTCGGCGCAGGAGTGGCGTGCACTGCTGAGCATGGATCTCACCACCAGGGTGACACTCTATTGCTGCATGCAGGCAGCTGTGTTCAGCAGCGCCGTGGCCCGCGGCCTGAGGGCAGATCCCACAGGGCAGCGCCGCCTGTTGTCTCTGGTGGACAAATTTCTGGAGGACGGGGAGCATCCAGCTGCTGCAGAGGCTGCCTGCTGCCTGGTCGTCCGTACAGGGGCAGAACTGGTGGCTGGCTGTGTGGACCTGGCCTCCCCTCCTGGTATGCATGCTGTAGCATCGCTGCTGCCAATGGCGCTCCTGCTGGCCAAGCGGGCGGTTGTGGAATCATTGATGAGGGAGGCGCTGTCAGCCAGGCAGTTGCAGGAGCTGCTGACCACCTTGGAGGGCATTGAGAAGTAAGGGGAAGCCTGTGTGAAGTTCAAAGCCAGGGCATCTTGCAAACTGCCTTGTGTTGATGCGCACAAACTGTCAACAGCTGGATGCAAGTATTGTTCACCGCTGTTCTCACTGTTCAGTCCCTGCCCTGACTGTCCCTCCTCTTGCAGGGACCATGGTCTGGCAGGCCAGCATTGTGCGGAGAAGGAGCGTGAAGCTGAGATGGCGTGGGGTGACAGCAGTGACGACGAGGACTTCATTTATAACAATATCTTAAAGTGGCAGTGACGTCGGCGTCCAGTGCTGGCGAAGGCCTGCGCGCTCCGCCCCCCAGATTATGAACAGCACAAGCTATGCTGCAAAGTTGGGGGTACTTCTTTTGCAAAACGGATAACTCCTAGTCGTGGTGACTGTCCAACCCTCGACCAACATCTGCAACTAGCTCCTCATGATTCAAAGCTATTCTTGTTCTTGGCACGGCGACTGCCGGAATGCCAGCGCTGCATACATGCTGCCCCCAGTGATCATCACCAATTGTGAAAGTAAATGGTGCATGCCTGCTCTCCCAAACAATTCTGCACATTCGCATTTGCCTAGTGCCTCTGCCCAATTCGTACAATGTAAGCTCATGTTAACCGCGCAGCACTAGCGTGTCTACTAGGTTTTTTGTCATCCGGATCATCATGCTGTGTTTGCACCCGCACCCCTGGCACCCACGTCCTCCCCGAAAACAAGTGGCCATCATACTCGGTCAATCTGCCTGGTGTATATTAGCACCACGTTGCAGTTAGCAACACAACATGCAAGCAAGCCACCCTTGCTTGATTTGCAGTATGGTCCCTGCACCACTGAGTGCACATTTTCCTCGGCTGACCTCACAAAAGCAGACTCAGGCAGCAGCAACTGTGCACTTGCAACTGTACATGTGCACTTGGGCTGGACCAGTGCCGCTGGCGTCTGCTTCTTCCGTTGGTCCTGTGGCGGTCACTCAGGAATCCACAGCTTGCAGAATTTAGGCGCGCTGCCAGGCAAGCTACATTCAACAAGTCGAGTTGAGCTGGCCAGGAGCCACTCCACTTCAAGTTACTTCACAAGAAGTGCTGAAGGCACCCCCTCGTGATCAGCGTGCTCTGCACCCTGCTGCTTACCGCTGCGTTGGAGCTCTTCATAAAGTAATAAAAACGCTGTGGGAATTATTCGAGAAGCCTCAGCAGCAGCCGGTGCATATGGATTTAGCCTACCTGCCTGACGCCTCGGAGGAGCTCGCCCGAGCAGCGGACCTCAGCATCACGCACGAGGGCAGCCAGCTGCAGCTGCACAGCGCCGTGCTGTCCTGCGGCTCACGGGTGCTGCGGGAGGCGCTGTGCGGCGCCGCCGCCGCCAGCGGCCCTCCCAATAAGGCAGCAGCGGTGCAGCAGGCTTTTGAGGGGCACCCGCTGGCAGATGTGTGCCTCTTCCTGAAGCTGCTGTACGACCCACCCGCGGCGCTGGGCGTGACGGCTGGCTTCCAAGGCGTGCTGGTGTTGGCCGACAAGCTGGACTGCCCTGCTGTGCTCAAGGTGAGTGGGTGGGCTTGCTGCCACGTGGCAGCACGTGCACGTGCTCCCTGTGCACATGCTTGCATGTGCACATGTGTGTGTGTTGGTTGCATGCAACCGCAAGCCTGCTCCCTGCCCCTGCCCCTGCCCTGTAGCAAACCTCCCCCCCCACCTCTGTCCGCCTCCTCCTTCTCATGCAGGCCTGTGACCTGGCCCTGCACAGGCTTGCCAGCGACAGCCAGGCTGCTTTCCCACAAGGCTCCGGCGCTGATTGGCCGGGCTGGCTGGAGCTTGCTGACCGCTACGGCTTGCAGCAGCTCAAGCCTGTGGCCGCCAAGAAGGCACTTCATCAGCTGTTCTCCTCTCCTGGCGCCCAGATGAAGGACGAGCTATCAAAGCTGAGCGGCCTGTCTGGCAGCACATACCAGCTGCTGTTTGAGGCCGCGGCGGTGACCGCACGTGCTGAGCACAACAGCAAGTGCGGCAGCTGCAAGAGTTCCGGGGGACGCACCATGGACAGGTACATCCCACAAGACTTTGCCAAGTGGCAGAAGCCCGGCGACCTCGCATGAGGCTGCTGCAGGCCATGCCCGATCTGTGCCTCTGACCAGGCCCGTAACTCCCGAATGCCTGTTCCTCTTCAGCATCTGCGCTGACAGGCCACTGGACTGCTTGTAAACACACGATGGTGCCATGAGTGCGCAGGCGCCATGCACATGAACCTTGTAAGATTACTCTGGTTTTCACACGACTTAAAAATGGTGTTTCTGCCCTGACGGTGCTGTGCCACACCCACTATACTCGTGCTGGGGTGAAGGGGGCTCTCGTTCATCACGGCCCATGCCAGACTGTGATCGGCCTAGTGCGTGTGGCTGCTAGGTTCTGATAATCCCCAATCCAACTCTAACGCAGAGCCTGCGTGTCTGATTCAAGAACACATGAGGTGCAGCCATGTCCAGCAGGTGGGAACCAAAGGCGCCTCTTGGAGGCACAAACGTGTACAGGCCGCCCGCCCGGGTGGCACAGCGGCGGCGGAACGGCGGAATAGAAGGCAGCGTTACCAGCGCTCCGACACACCTGTCTGATTTCATTCACGCCGATACGAAATGTGCAGAGTCCCGCGCCTTGTTTGGCGGCTTGGCGCTCACATCATCCTTGCCGCCGCCCTTGCCGAGGGCATGCCCTCGCGCCTCCCCATCCTTGGTTACAACACGTGCGTGACATTGCATCGGCAGTGCCACCGGCAGTACAAGGTGGCCGCGCGCCGCTCCTGTCTGCCGTCCAGTGCGCCGCCACCGCCGCGTGCGACACATGTGCCTGGTCGCTGTGGTGCCTGGTCGCTGTGGTGCCTGGTCGCTGTGGTGCCTGGCGGCCTGCTTGCTCATTCCCGCTTGCTGAAGCGCTTTGAGTTGCAGGTGGAATGCATTTGACACCAGAATCGACGAGGCACTTATAAAGGACACTGCAGACCTTCTAGTAGAAAGCGGCCTGCAGCTGGGTGAGCACAGCTGAGAGACGCGGCGGCGCTGCGCGCTCAGCTGGCGAGAGTGTGGCGTGCCGCTCCTGGCTGCTCTGCACACGGGCATGCTCCTTCTGGGACCGGCACATCCCTCGGGTGCTGACCAGGTCACAGGCTTATCAACATGCTCAGAGGCAGTTCTGCCAGGCGGCTCCTCGTATCCATCTTTGAGTGACCCTGGTTGATGGCTGGTTCCCCGCTTCCCTCCCATGTGCTCCTTGCCACTCCTCTCCCACTGCTCTGCCTGCCCTGCCCTGCCCTGCAGGTACACCCACCTCAACTTGGATGATGGGTGGTCGGAGAAGCGGCGCGATCACGATGGGCGCCTAGTGGGCCACCGCACGCACTTCCCCTCTGGTAGGTGGGGGGCCTGGTAGGCATGCAACCCCACAAGCGCCGCCCCCTGACAGCTCTACCCAAGTTTAGTCTCCCAGGCAGCACCACCGCCTGGCTGCCCTCAACACACCTGAAACCAATCCTTCGCCCCTGGCCTCCCTACCTCAGGCATGGCAGCACTTGGCGATTACATCCATTCGAAGGGGCTCAAGTTTGGCATCTATGGCGATGCGGGCAGCCACACCTGCGCATACTACCCGGGTGGGTGTTAACGGACAGTTAAAAGACAAAGATTCAGAATGTGCATAAATTGTCAAGCTGGGTGCTTGCATTTCAGTGCTTGGTTGCTCTGGCGTGGAGCGGTGTGCTGTGCTTGCCCTCTAATGTACGGAGGGGATGGGGCAAAGAGTGGGCATCTGTTTGGGGTGCTGGCGGGCAGCTCGAAGCGGTGGGAATGGGGGTGTCGTAACGTCCTGCCGTCCAGGGGCAGTCGATGGGGTCGGGGCAAGCCTGCGACGTTACATGCTTTACATATTGCCGTCTCATCCTGGCCAACCACTGTTGCACTGTTGTGGATGCCCCACGCCCCGCTGCAGGTTCACGGGGGCACGAGGAGGTGGATGCTCAGACCTGGGCTGAGTGGGGTAAGCTGTGCTCAGGGGATGTGGCCAGGGCAGAGGCCGGGCACCCGCCTGCGCAGCTGGCAGCTGCGTGTGTGCTAGAGTGAGCCTCTCTGCTGCCTGCCTGCTCCGCTTCCCAGTTGTGGACAATGCGGACACGCCAACCGTTTCAGGAAACTTTCATCAAACCTTTGTGGCTCGCTGACGTTTGAGCTTTACTGATCTTGCTCCTCTGCGTTTAGGCGTGGATTACCTGAAGTTCGACAACTGCTTCTATTCGTCCTCGGATTGGGACCCTGTTGCACGCTACGTGGCCATGAGGGATGCACTGAACGCAACCGGGCGCCCCATAGTCTTCTCTCTCTGCGAATGGGGGTGGCTACAGCCCTGGCTGTGGGCAGACAAGGTGAGCTTTGGGCTGACAAGATGAGGTCGGCAAGAGGGGCTGGCAGCAGCTGGCGACGCTCGCGGCTGCACCTAACTGGGTGCGGCCTGAATTTACACTGGGCCTGGCCTGACCTGGCCTCCTCTCAGCTTGGCATGCGCGGCTGGGTCAACCAGCAAGCAAGCACCCAGCCTCCTTTGTTGCCTGCCCGCAAGGCTCAGCTGTTGCACCGCTCGCACTGCGACCCCTGCAGATCGGGCATTCGTGGCGCACCACCCCGGTAGGGTTGGGCGGGATGGGTGCGGGTTTTGGAAGGGAACGAGGATTTTGCAGCAGGAATTGGAACCGGACATGAAAGCCGAGCTGGGGCAGCAGCCACTCTGCTTCCAGCATTGACCAGAACGAATGTACCAACAAGCACGCATTGATGAGCATGAAGCATCCTTTTTTATTATTAACCTCTGCACTGCAGGACATTAAGCCCACCTGGAAGAGCATCATGCGCATCCTGGATGCCAGCACCGACCTGGCGCGCTACTCGGGGCCCGACAGGGGATGGAATGATGCCGACATGCTCGAGGGTGAGCACCTCATCTGTAAAGTGGTTGCATACTGAAGTACACGGTGAAAGCTTGCATCAGTCTAGCCCCCTGTACTCGTATGGCACGTGCATCAAGGCTGACATGCTTGCCTGCCTGGCGCCTGTCCATCTGGACACGCTGGCCATTTGGCAATTGTGCTGCACACAATTATTTGCTGTGTTTGCTCCTCTACGCCCCACCCACGCAATGCTGCAGTTGGCAACGGCAGGCTGTCCCTGGGCGAACAGCGTGCCCACTTTGCCCTGTGGGCGCTGCTCAAGTCGCCGCTGCTGATTGGCGCCGATCTGCGCAGGTGGGTGGTCATGCTAGTTGACAGTTTTGCTTGGCAGGCTGGCTGGCAGTGTAGCAACGGGTTATGCAGCTAGAAGAGTGAGATCTGTGAATGTCTCAGCTTTGACTGGTGCAGACGTGCGCAGGTCAGTGGGTGGGGGGGGGCGCCTCCCTAATCGCCTGGTTGGCAGGCTGCTGTTGGGTGCTGACATGTCGTGTTTGGCATGCTGTACAACCACATGTTGTGCCTTGAACGCTGTGCAAGAGGGAAGTCGACAGAGCAGGCGCTGAAGGGCTGCCAGGGGTGCCAGTGGGGTGGCTGATGCCACCTGGTACCAGCTGCTGCGACCCGCACATCTGCACAGGCACTTAGCTGCCAACATCCCTTCACCCGCAACCGTAGCCTCCACCCCGCTAGCTTGGCCATCCTGAAGGCTCCGGAGGTTATTGCCATCAACCAGGATGCACTGGGAGTGCCCGGAGACCTAGTGTGGATGCAGGGCGAACTGCGGGTGAGCACTCCTTATGTGTGGTGGCCCAAGGGGGCAGGTGGAGCGCGATACATTGACATTGTGAGATGTCTGCCAGTACAGGGGAAGCGAAGCTGCCAGGGAGCTGTCGTGCAAGGCTGGTCAGTTGCGGCCTTGCTACGGTCACAAGTGCTGTGCACTGCAGGGTTACCTGGGAGAAGAGTGGATGGGACAAAAGTGGATGGGCTTACAACGTGCAGGAGGGCAGGCTACAATGTGCGGTGGGACCCTCCCATGACACTAGCGGCACGTTTATATCATCAGTACTGGCTTGTTGTTTGAAGCATGGCCGTGTTGCTGTCGCAGGACACGTGCATGCCCCAGCCCCACGCTCCCCCATCCCGCATGCTGCCGCCCTGCCCCCCCTCCCTCTGCCCATGCATGTGCAGATCTACGCAGCGCCCCTGGCGGGCGGCAGTCGTGCTGCCGTGCTGCTCAACTCCGGCAGCAGAGCCGCCAATAACTTCACAGTGCAGTGGCAGCACCTGGGCCTGCCTGCCGGGGCGGCGGCAACAGTGCGAGATCTGTATGGGCAGAGGGACATAGGGGAGTATCTGGGGGCGTTCAGCACAGCGGTACCATCGCACGATGTGGCTGTGCTGCGAATCACGCTGGACGTCAATGGTAGCAGCAGTGGCGAGTTCGGGCGTGCCGGTGCTGACGATGATTGGCGCCCATGGCACCAGCTGCACAGCCCGCTGCCCCCGCCATGGCCCTACCTCGGCGTCGCGCTCGCAGCAGCGGCAGGGGGTGCAGCAGTGGCGTGCGTCTTTGCGGCGGCATCGTGTGTTGCTGCGATTCGCAGGCGGCGCCGGGGGCGCGGGTGGCGGCCGCTGGGTGGCACCGACGCTGCGGTGGTGCAGCTTGCAGAGCCCTGGGACAAGCAAGACGGCGAGGTGTAGCACAGGCAGCGGTCAGCGTACAGCACCTGTTAATTCAAGCTGGAATGACTCGAACCTTGTACATGTCGACACGCCAACACCTTTGCTCAAGTGGGCCGCCCCAGGGGGGGTGACATAACCTGGGGTTCGTGCCTGTTTGAGACTATTCATTTTGATCAAATCAATTTTGAGCATGGACCAGGCAGAACCGAGGTAGGCCACCCTGCAGCAGCTGTGAAAGTGGAGGCGTAAGAGGCAGCGTCCCGTTCCATTGTTTGCAATGGAAGGGCGCTCGGGGCATAGTGCATTGCCACCAAAAATTCACACACACATGCTCTGCCAAAGGTGCATCCAGATATGCTGAGGAACCCCATTGCGAAGCAGGCGCCGCCGCCGCGCTATGGTGGACAGCACGTCTCCAAAATTTTCGAGGCGATTTTTCGATGCCCCGCACGGCGCCAGGCGTTCAGACAGCACGTACTTTAGCGCTGGGAGGCCCGAAGACGCGTTCTGGCGGCAGCTGTTGCGAACCAAGCCCGGCTGTCCTGCCCTCCAAGCCATCTTCCGCCCCTCGCAGAAGCTTGCAATGAAGCCCAGAGACCTGCAGCGCCTCTCCTTGGGCGACCCGCTCAACCTGGCCGGCGACGGCGGCGACCTCTTCTTGTTGGACGGCGGCACCTCCCCGCTCTCTCTGCTCAGCCCAAACGCGGGGCCTCTGGCATCCAGCCCGGCCCGCACCGCCAAGCCAGCGACGGCGGCAGCAGCAGCGGCGGCGGCGGCGCCAGCGGGGGCCGCCTCCGTTGCCGAGGATGAGGAGGAGGAGAACGAGCCGCTGGGTGCGCTGCCGCAGCTGGGCGGACGACGCGCAGGCGGCAGCCGCCGGCCCGACGCGCGGCGTCAGAGCCTGGCGATTTCGCAGCTGTTTGCGGGCCTGTCGTCGGGCGCGGGGCTGCTGGGCGACAGCGAGCTGGCGGTAGGGGACGAGGACATCCAGGTGCCGCTGGCCAAGAGCGGCAGGCTGCTGGGTGGCGCCTCCAACCACAGCAGCCTGTTTTGTGACCCTGACACACGGGATCTGCTGGACACGGAGCTGCCCTCCCCAGGGGCTGCGCGAGCTGGCGCCGACAGCCCAGGCGCTGCTGACAGCCCGGGCGCCGGCATCGGGGACGCTAGTCTGTGCGACAGCCCGGTGCTGGCGCCGGCTCTGCGGGGGCTTGCCAGCACTCGCAGGACGCCCGGTATGTGCAAGGCAGGGAGGTGGGGCCGCTGTTGTGTGCCTTGACAAACCATGCTGGTCTTGTGTTGCATTACGTGCCTGCCCAGTCTGCCTCCCGCTGGCACATTCATGTCGCACACCACTCGCCCGTCACTTGCTTTCGCTCCTTGACTTATGCAGGGCTGCGTGCCAGCACCGCTGTGTTTGGTGACCTGCGCAAGGCCTGCGAGGAGGGACAGGGTTTGGACGACTTTGATGGAGGAGACTTCCAACTGCAGGTGCTGAGCTGGGCTGTGCTGGGGTGGGCCTCTTACACAGTGCTCTTGCACCCTGCTGCTGTTCTACGAAAACTAGTGGGCATGGTTTTTCTGAGTGTGAGTGAATCCTGGCCCCCACTGGACCTGCCTGCTTCTCACTTATCTCCCCCCAATTCCCTCCCCATGCATCCACCTCCTGGCCAGCAGGAGAGCAGCAAAGTGAAGGAGCTGGCCTTCCTATTCAAGATGGATGGGGGCGCAGCCACGCCGCGTGCATCTGTGGATGCGCTGCGCTCCTCTGCTGACGCCATCCCTAAGCCCGACGGCAGCAGCAGCCTGCGCAGCAGCCTGCGCTCCAGCACCGAAGGCGGGCTGGACAGCATTCGTCAGCGCCTGCAGCAGTATCAGAGTAGTACAGCACCAACAAGCGCACCTGCACAGCAGGCGCAGGTAGCGCAGCAGCATGCAGAGCCACCACACCATGCTGCTGCCCCGGTGCAGCCGCCACATCCTCGCGCAGATCCTTTGGTTGTGCCCGCTGCTGCCGCTGCCCCGCCAAAGCTGCAGCAACCTGCGGCACCAGCTGTGCCGCCGGCTCAGCCGCCCATGGCAGCTAAGGAGGCAGCGGTCTCTGTGACGGCACCACGCCCATCAGCTGCAGCACCCGCTGAGCCAACAGCGCGCCCAGCAGCTGCAGCAGCCAAGCCCGCAGGCAGCCGGCTGCCTGCGCCGCCTCTTGCGCGCGCCTCTCGCCTGCGGCCCCCCACAACCTCCAGTGGTTTCTTCAGCAGCAACGCCAGCGCCGGCAGCGCCAGGTGGGTTGGGTCAAAGGGTTTTGTGCATATAAGCAAAGTGCACGTGCGCTGGACAAGGTGGGGTGCATATTTAGATGCCAATGCTGCCCTGCTGTGAAGCAGTGGAAGTCGTGGGACACTGGCTGTAGACAAGTTCTCCCTGGCTTCTGCTCACGTTGCATATCAAGAACATCTTGCTGCCTCTGCCATGCAGGCAGCCGGCTCGACCTTCAACTGCAGCGACACCAGCGGCTCGGCCTTCAACTGCAGCGACACCAGCGGCACGGCCTGCAGCCACAGCGGCGCCAGCGGCTCGGCCTGCAGCTGCTGCCACTACCAGAAGCAGCAGCAGGCCTGGCGTGCGCCCAACCACCTCAGCAGCAGTAGCAGCAGCAGCAGGCGCCACACGTTCACCGGCGCCGTCCCGGTCAGCCAGACCTTCAGAGCTTGCAGCGCCCGCCGCCAAGCCTGCCGAGCGACCCGCAGCGGCAGCAGCCAAGGCACCGGCGCTGTCGCGCCTGGCGCAGAGCAGCTCCCGCATCCCCACCCCTTCCAAACCAGCTGCACCAGCAGAGGAGGCGGGCCGACCGCCGCGTGGCAGCATGTTTCAGCAGCGCACCCTGAGCGCTGCCGCGGTACGCCAGCAGCGGCCTGCGCCCGCAAGCACGGCGGTGCAGCGGCAGGATGGTACGCCGCAGCCGGCAGCAGCTGGCACTGCGCATGGCACCCCTGCCAGCGCTGCACGCGTTCCAGCGCTGCGTTTTGGTGGCTCCCCATCCGCAGGCTCCGCTACCCTTACCCCCAACACCGCTCGCCTGCGCTGGCTGGAGCAGAACCCCGATCTCGCTTTTGGCGGCGGCACCAAGCTGGCTGCCAGCCCAGCAGAGCAGCCGGCAGACCAGCCCAAGAAGTTGTCGGCAGAGGAGCGGCACCTGATGGACTGGGCAGAGCACCTGTGACTTTGGGCAAGGCATGTCAACGGTAGTGCAGCCTCTGCTGACAACCGTTCTACCGTCAGCCTATTCAAGTTTGCCCGATCGGCGTTCGGGATCCTTGGGCATGCGCCACACGTGTTCTCAGCCCCTTTTTCTTGACCTGAAACCAACCGACTCCCTTACGTGGTACTTACAAGACAGGGGCAATGTATTTTGCTTGTGGGGAATTTCTCATGGGACATCACATCAGATCGTACATTTGGTAAACAGAATGCTCCGAGGAGGCGTGCACAGCGGGGCAGCGCGGAGGCAGCACAGGCAGTGGCAGATTTACAAAGCGCGACAGGGAGCCTGTGACGAATGGTATTGAGTAGGCATGACATGCACAGTGGTCGTTGTGTATTGTATGACATCGTGCAGCGGCCGCAACGTGCACGCTGGGCACAGCGTGCGATGCAGCGTGGGAGAGGCGGCTTGCGTTCCTGTTGGGAGGGCGAGCAACAGAGGCGGCAGCAGTGCAAAATTGGAGGAAGAAGGGCAGTGCTGCTGGACAGACGGATGGTTTGGAGGAACTTGACGGGAGGACAGATCACCTCACTGTTGCTCGCGTTTCTTGGCTACGGTACACACGGCCGCCGCGTAGGGGTACAGAGGGCGGTGGCGAAGGGGGCAGGTGGCATGGGGCTTTTCCCATAAAGGGCAGAACGCAGGGGAAGCAGCGTGGCTCACGATGCCGGGCCCTGCGCCAGCCATGACGCGCGCTTGCCGGTGCCGCGGCAGTTGGGGCACTTGCACTGGCCCTGCGGCAGCGCAGCAGCAGGGGTAGCACCAACATTTAGAAATCTTCTGTGGGTGCAACTCACCAAGTGTGCAGGAGGCATGCTCGGCAGGCATTCAGCACAATGAGTAGCTTAGCCAGCCTCATGCATGAACTCACCGTGCCGCGGCAGACGGGGCAGGGGGTGCAGCCCCCTTCACTGCAGTACAGCATCTCGCCTATGGTCATGGCACCTGCAGTACACAGGTGCAGGGAAGGGCCGAGGTGGGCACACAACATGAGGCTGCAGGACGGCATGTCCGCAATGCAACTTCCAAGCACCGCCACCCGCCACCTAGCGTGGGGTGCACGAGCCGGCACAGCCAACAGGACACCCGTCCACCCCCGCCACATGCCTGTGCCATGGCACCAGTTGCATTCTTGCTCGCCGCTGCCGCGGCAGCAATCGCACTTCTGTACCGCAGAGGGGGTCTGCAGGTGGGCAAGGGGGGGGGGCAGGCAGATGAACAGAAGGCGGCACCAGCAGGGCGCCGGCGCCAGAAGGCGGCGGCCGGCTACGCTGCCTGCAGGACCCCACACGGTCGCGTAACCCAGCGCTCCCACGTGCTCCCCTTGTCACGCACCGCCTCAGAGGCGCTGTAGAGCAGGTCCAGGTGCGCTGCGAGAGTTTTGTATTTGCCGCTCCGCCGCTCCAGCTCCCGGTTAAGGCTGTAGTCGTAGGCTTCCTCATTGTCGTTGCTATCCATGCTGTTAGACGAGCCACCCAGGCTGTAGGTGCAGAGCCGCCGCCGGCTGATGAGCGCGCTTCCTCTCGGGCGCACTGCCGCTGCTCGGGGGCGTCTCAAACAGCAAGGGGGCGCTTGACAAGGTGACGCGAGCCCAGAGGCCGCGCGCAGAGCCAGCATTGCCGAGTTCGCCGCTTGACAACGTAGGAGGCTTGCGGCAGCAGCTGCGACAGCGTGTTAATGACCTATCCAGGATCACCACGTGGTTCTATTTGACAGGGCGAGTCACAGGGCCTTCCAAAGTAACACTGCCTGTGCGGCGGTGCCAGCGGGGCGGCTGCCACGCAGGTTGCTGCGGGAGAGGTGTGCTCAGGGTTGACGGAGCTAGCTAGATGCAAACGGCAGTATCAAGAGCCACGTGATGCAGAGGGGTCTGTGCAGATTCAAATCGCCACGGCGTGGTGTGCTCCAGCGGCAGTTGACTGGCAACTGCCGTTGCTACTGTCGGGAAGCCGCGGTGGTGCACTGGCAGTGCGACCCACGTCGGCATCCTGGCAACTCAGGGCAGGTGTGCACCGCGGACACGACGGGGTGGTGGGATCACCTTGCCAGAGGGGCCATAGAAGTCGGGAGTGTCGTCCAGCACCACTGCAAAACAGTGAGGGGGTGGGGTGGGGGGTGGGGGGAGCGGGGCCCACGAGCTGTCAATGCAGGTGTGCCCACTAAGGTAAAGAAGGAAGGCATGGGCAGAAGGAGGAGGAGGAACAAGGAGTGCAACGCTGTAAGTTTGAGAAGCTCGACTTCGAGTACTGGCCGATTGCCTAGCTTCCAGCCCTGCAGAGTACAGCGCACCCACTTCGGGCCCACAGGCTAAGCGCCAGCTCCAATGGCAAACCTTGGTTCTACCAGTCGCTCCCGAGTCGCTTGCTCTAATGAATGCACGCAACTCCCTCCTTTGGCTCACACCACCCCTGGACTGACCGCCTCCCCCGCACCTGAGGCATCGTGCGGCGGGCGTTCCAGCTCCAGCAGCACAATCTCGTTCTTGCCCTCACGCAGCACCGGGCCAGGGACGTACAGCGTGTTCTGCAGGAAGCGCAGAGTACGTTGCAGGTGGCATGGAGCGTTGGGCGACGCAGCAGCGGCACCAGCACCAACAGCATGAGCAGCTGTGCAGGAGAGCGGCAAACTTTCGGGAGCAACAGTGTCCTGAAAAGGGCCGCCTGGGGTTTCATGCAGGAAAAGTGCCAGCCAAGTTGCAACGCTGACCGATAGACCCAAGAAACTCTTACGTGATGCTCGGTTTGACAACACAGCAATAGAGACATGGCCTTGAGAGCCTCAGGCACCATGGTTTCTAAACCCTAACAACCACAGCGGCGGTTGCGACCACCACTGCAAATACAGGGGCGCACCTGGGGACCGATGGAGGGCCAGTACCAGCCGAGGTTGAAATTGTTCACCCACGCAATGCCCTTGCCCCAGCCGCGAGTGTCCAGGTATGTGTCCGCCAGATGGCCGGAGGACCCCCGCAGCGCGGGCTTCCTTATCTTGAAAGTGCCCCTGCAGCGGCATAACAACATGGAGACACTGAGATGTTGTTGCTGTACAAACCACAAACAAGACCGGCTAGGAGGGCGCTCCTTGTTTGAACAAGGGTCCTTGAAGGTGGCCTTCAGCGGCAAGTGCCAATCTTTTTGATGTTTCTCCTAGAAGACATTGGCGCCATGCTTGAGCTAGAGTGGCTGCATTCAACTGGGCCAACGCGAGAGTCGACAGAGTTGGCAGCACCCGGCAATGCAAGCACCAGCTGGGTGCCTCGGGGTCACAATGCCTGCCCGAGCGCCTTGGCCACCGCATGTGCGAGCAAGCAACTGAGCCAAACGCGTACGAAGGCACCAAGCTAGCACTTGCCTGAAAAAGGCCGGCGCCTCAACATTGCTCCCAGTAGCCCCTGCCCCGGGTGGGCTCTCCAGCATGCGGCGCCGGGCAGCGGCCACCATGCCGGCGCCGGCGGTCCCATCAGCAACATCTTGGTACTTGAGCTTCGGTCCTGCCACGTCATCACTGTACTTGAGGCCTGCCACGTCAGCATCGTCCAGCTGGAGGGGGAAGACCTCCCAGCTGCCCAGGGGCTTGCCGTTCAGGGTGATGTTCTTGGAGGTCAGGCCTGCATGGAGGGTGGGCCAACAACGCTTACTCCCTCTCTGTGTGTGCTGTTCTTGAGCCAGGGAGCAGAACACTGAACTGCTATTGAAGGTCAAGGCCTGCACGAAAGGGTGTGCCAGGGGCAGCCAGAGAACTGGCACCGGATGGCCATGCAGCCGCGTGGGCACGATTCCACGGAGAATACCTCAGGAAGGGTGCTGCCATGTTGCTACGGGGATAGCTCACCCTTGAAGTCCCAAGCTGAAGGCTCGCACCCAAAGTTGCTGCGTCCCATGGCCTGAATGGAACGCAGTGCGGGGGGCGGGGACGAGGTTGCAGCGGGCATAGTTGGAGGCAGCCAGTGCGCGTGCATCTCATGTACCCTGCCCAGACACTGCTACTCATTGATCAAAACGAACTGGTAAAAATACATACAAGCAGCCCTCACCTCAACCAGGATGTCCAGCTGCATCCCACTGCCGCTACCATGTCCTGCAGTCAAGGTGATCAGCGAGGGAGTGGAGGCGCACTCCTGTCCCTTGATCTTGCTGAGGGCCAAGTGGCACAGCACTGACACTCGCGCTGCAAGCTAGAAGCTTCACATGTACCACCTGCAAGCAGGAGCGTGCCCATCACACTGGCATGGCACGCACACAACACCTCCTGCCCACAAAATCATAACAAGTTCACCCAGCAAGCGCAAACTCCGATGCCGCGCACCTGAGCTTCCCTGCGCCGGCAGCGTCAGGCTGGTGTTGCCGGGCTTGGAGCGATCCAGGCGACCCGTCAGGCGGCCTGCTTGCAGTGAACAAGCGCCGTGTTGGCTCGCATGGGCACATGTGCCTGCTGCGAGGCCTGCCCGTCGATTACACACCCAAACTTAAAAAACAAAGCTGTCAGGCCTGCCCTGCAACCCTGTAACGGCTGCCTGTGTGGAGGACTGCACCGCCACGCAACCAGCAGGCTTTGTGTGCACTCCCCGACTTGAGGCTCTCCCTGTGATTGTCCTGTCCAAAAGATTGGGAGTTGGCTGAACTTGACCCTCACAGTGGGCACGCACCTCCCAGGAAGATTGAGGCAAAGTCGTGGGGGGCTGAGCCCAGGTCCAGCTGGCCCTCCTTGTCCAGGGCACCCTCGGGCAGCTGGGTGCGGTACAGAATGAGGCCCCACCTGCACGGCAATGAGGATGGAGTGCAAGAAGCAGGGTTGCTCCTTGCCTGGGGCACCCTCAGGTCGAGGGTGCAGTACAGGATGAGAAAACTTGCCCGACCTGTTGATGGGAGGCGAGGGAGTGAGGGAGCGAGGCAGGACTTTGATTGTTTTGTGGTAGGAAGGGACTTTCACCTGTGCATGTGCGCCAGGCCAGGTGTCAGTTCAACCAAATGTCAGGCGGCTTGTTGGTGTTGCAATGCGCCCTCACCTTTGCCCGTATGCCCTTTTGAGCCCGCCGCCTTGCACATTTCAGACTTGCTCCGCCCGCCATCCCGCTCCCGAGTGATCTCTGTCCGCGCCGGACAAGAGCCTGTAATGTTACTGCCGCACCACCCTGACACCTTGCAAACTGCCAAATAAACTTGGTCAGCGCAACTCACCTCTGCCCATACTCCTCCATGATGTCTGGCTGCTCAGTCCTGATCCCCTGCCCCCTCAGCTGGTCCAGGCAGTCCAACAGGGAGGTGGACTGCTTCAGGTCCACACGACCGTAGCGTGCGATGGCCGGGCGGGGCGGCACCTCGGGCAGCTTGCGCCCCGTGTGCTTGGCAATGAGGTCGCGAAGCACCTGCTCAGGGGCAGGCATGGCAGCACAAGTTTGTGAAGCACGTGCCCAGGTTGCACAAGCTTGTCAAAAGGGAGAACGAGCTGTGAGTAGGGCTCCACGGGTGCAACATTTGTGCTTGTCGATGATGTTGCGCAGGGTAACATCCTTGCCAGGGCAGGCCACTCCAAATGCCGGGCAGCTTGTACTGATGCGCACGCAGGACAAGTCCCCCTGCCCTGTTCACATTCTCCTTACTAACTTACATAGTACTTGCAGCTGCCGCCAATGCCAGGCTGGCAGTAGTCCCCCGCTTCAGAGATTGGTGATCCATAGTCATAGCTGCATGAGAACTTGGGAGCAACAGGAAGAATAAGAGTTGAGAGTTTCATTCGGCAGATCTGACATTGCAAACAGCGGCTGACCCACCTTGGAGAGAGGAAGCTTGTACTCGTAGTGTGCATCAACTATATAATTTTCTAATAATAGCGACTGATTCAGGCCAGGGACCCCCTCTCAACAACCTTCACCCATGACCTTCACACTCCATATTCGCAGCATGATTAGTGGACAACGATGTGATACTGCCTGATGTAATAGACACAACTTGACTGCTTGGCATGGCGTAGCTCACTGCAGCTTCCCCCTCCCCTCCGCAGCAGGTTTGTTCTTGGGGCTGACATGGCGCTGCTGGTCGGGCAATGCAATGTGCTGTGCTGGGGGGTGATCGTGATGGATCGCTGCTGGGGCGGAAGGGCAGCACACGGGGCAGGAGAGCAGGGGTAGCGGGTGGTGCCAGATGGGCACTCCAGCAGGAGAGCCCAGAGGGGCCAGCCTGAGGACTTGATTACTCAGCAGCCCACCTGGTGATGCAGGGCAGGTAGTGGTCACCACTGATCATGCACTACCAGTCTGCAAGCACCCACAACCTGTGCAGTCCCCCACCCACCCGGCCTGTACCTGGTGATGCAGGGCAGGTAGTGCTCTCCATCCAGCCCTGCGCCCGCCCAGAAGCCAAAGTTGGTGCCGCCATGGATCTGCGGGGGCACACGCAATTGCAAAGAATTGTGCCAACAGGGGCACAGACAACCTGTTGCCGCATGCGACAGTGCAAGCACAATGCAAGCAGCGCGCCCCTGCCCTGCCCCGCTTTGATGGCAACTGCCCCACCCAATCAGTCAACCAAGTGGTCAACGCCTCCCAGAAACAAGCAGGTCACCATGTGGATGACAGGAAGGCAGCCCGCCCTGCCCTCCGCTCTGGCCCTGTGACGCCAAACGACGAATCAATAAACACCTGCACACACAATACAGAAAAGCAGAATACAGAAAAGCAACATCAAGAAACAAGGGAGCGGCTCACCATGTAGAAGGAGAGGGAGGCGGTGGAGTTGGCGTACTCCAGCAGTATCTGGGTGTCCTTCACCAGCACCTCTGTGCGGGGGCAATACATCAACGCTTGAATCGCAGTTTGGTAATGCACAGGTATAAGTTGTGTGTGCGTGCATACTCCAGCAGGATCTGGGTATCCTTCACCAGCACCTCTGCACAGGAACATGATTCTCTCAAAGTTCATGGGAACAAAACCCACATGTGGGCACAGGTAGTTTAGCGAGGACGTTTGCGTCTTTGGCCAGCACACATGTGGGCAGCAGCTTGGGTCAAAGGGTGTGGGAGAAAGCAGACGCCTCGCGGCAAGGTTTGTCACAAAAGGCTGGCTATCAATTGGCAGGGCAGAAGCGTGTGCTGACCAGGACAGTCCAGGAGTGATAGTGTACAACACAACAATAGTACAAAGCAAATAGTAATCTTGTCTGGCCATCCACTGGCGAGGGCGCTGGCCATTGGCTGCTGTCAGCACCCACCTGTGGAGGTGCTACGAGGCAAGCATGTTTGCTGCGTGCGTGCACACCAGTTGCACAAGCAGCCACCCAACCACTCCCACCTGTGGAGGTGTTGGCCATTGGCTCGCTCCAGTGGCTCAGCCAGCCCGAGCTGCACACAGACGGGAGCATGTGCACGGGTTAACACCAACCGAGTGGGTGCTTTCCAGCCGAGAGCTTGCAGGGCAATTGCAGCGGCTGACACTGGCATGGTTCAGGCCTGTAACTTAGGGCACTCGCTTTGAAATCTCCTCCTCAAACTGGCACCCCCTACTTACGCAACGATAACATAAGAAAGAACCCACCAGTCGGTGAAAAAAAATGCAACAGATTTTGGATGCTTCAAGACTCACTAGAATTCGGTGCAGAAGGGGGGCGACTTGCCCTTTGCATTCATCTTGGCCTGGGCAGCAAATGCGGCGTCGGGGTCGAACCAGCCTGCAGGTTGAGCACAGGGCCAGAACTGGGGCCAATCAAACCCGGATACACTCCCTTCGTGGGCTTAACTTCATTGATTTGCAAGTTCTCAACTTTAACTCCAATTGCTGACTGTCTCTCAAACCGAAGCACCCCCGTCTCCCCAGCAAGCCTCTATAGAGGCCCACCCGATCAACACCTTTCACACCTCCATGCCCTTACCAGAACCCAACCACACACCTGGCCCAAAGTCGACAGCAGAGTAGATCTCGTCCCCCGGAATGGACCCCTTGGCGGTCACTCCGGGCGGGTCGGTGGTGAACAGCAGGGCGGTCTCTGACAAGTGTGTGCGCGTGATGTTGATTAGGTGGCGAATGTACTCCTTGTCGTCCCCACAGAAACCATACCTGCACCAGATACAAGCGAGGACAACAAACATTTGTGGGGGTGTGAAGGGGAGTGGGGTAGTGTTGAGCAGGTGGCAAGTGTTGTCCTTGCCTTCCCCTTGAAAGATCAACCTGCATAGATTACGCGAGGTGAGGCGGCAGGGAGAGTGTGAGAGGCGTGCTTGCCGGCGGCTGGCAGTCTGCCAACAGAAACTGCAATTGCACCTCAACCTCCTCATCAAGTTAGCCCCTGGGTGTAAGCGTGCCAGTGTACTGCAATGCTGGCATGTGCCGCCGCAGCCCCCAGGTCATCTTACGGCCACCCCTCCTGTCCCAGCACCATCTGCACTCACTCGTTCTCCATCTGCAATGGCCAGGGAGAAAGTATTGAAAAGAGAATTCAGAGGAGAAAAGTCGAAATTGCACCGCACAGCGCGGCCACTGCACCCCTGGCCCAGCTGCTGCGCTGCTCGTACTACCCCACCCCCTCCCCAATCTTGCCCCTCCACAACCCAACCTTGCCCCTCCGTTGCCGCCCCTCCACAACTACACCTGCACCACCAAGGTGGGCCCTATGCCCAACAAGCAGCACGCTTCACAGCACAGCAAAGGGCAGCACAGCCCAGCACCAGCACATAGCCCAGCCCAGCCCAGCACATGCCACCAGGCACAGCACCGCACCTGCACCATCAGGATTGGGCCCCCATTTTCCAGCATGTACTTGCGCAGGCGGGGGAAGAGCATTGACCACCAGCGGTCCACGTGGGCCAAGTACATCGGGTCATTTGTGCGCAGGCGCATGGTGCGCCCACCAGTGATCTGCAGCCGGGATGGTGGGGCCAGGGGGAGTTTAAAAGTGGCGGACACACAGGCGCCTAAAGGCAGGGCACAGTAGGCGGAGCAGACTTGAGTTGTGTGTTTGAGAAGGTCCATTGTGTAGATGAAAAGCCATAACATGGAAGGAGGCGCACCTCCGAGCTCGCAAACCACCAGGGGAAGCCGCCAAAGTCCCACTCCGCACAGATGTCTGCATGGCACGCAGGGCAGGCACCGCAAGCAGGCGAGGAGGGTGAGAAGCAACAACAGCCGGCACAGGGCTGCGTGTGCAGGGGCAGGGATGCACCAAAGTCCCACTCTGCCCAAATGGCTGCACAAGATGAAAGGGGCACCGTCGGCAGCAACGGCGAGCGAGAGGAGCCACCCAGTGCCCGTGCACAGGTGCGGGGCGTGGCACCAAGCTGTAGAAGCAAACGAATTGCTCAAGTGCTGGCCAACCGGCCACCCTGGCCCTTCCATTGCTTCCGCCGCCAAAGAATACCCGGGCCCGCACACTCACACGGGCCGGGGCGCAGCAGCACATAGAGGCCCTCCTTCTGCAAGCAGGAAGTAGGCAGATAGATGATGTTGTGCCACGCGGGCGCACCAGGGAGGGTGGGTGCGCCGGCAGAAGGTGACGCCACTGGGAGTGCCAGCAGGCAAGTTTGTCAAGCAGGCTGTCACAGAGCACACACACTCTCCTCGAAAGAGCAGAGCCACAGCTGCAGTCCCCATCTCTGATTCTCCACTCCTGCCACAGCTCCCCCCACTTTCCATCCTCTCAGCAGCACAGCACTAGCAACGTTGTGCCGCTTGATGGGTATCCAACTCCAAAGAAGCAGAAATCGCATTGCGCGAAAACAGACTTGCCTGAATCATGTCCATCCAGCGCTCCACATCGCCAAAGCCATCCCACACATACTGCCCCGGGTATGGTTCGTGCATATTCCACGGCGTATAAACCTGTTGGGAACGGGGGCACGGATGGGAAGAGGGAGGCACGTTCAGGAGGCACCAATGCAAGGTGGGCATGGATGCTCAGGAGCAGCGGTTGGCAGGCACAGGTACAGCTTGTGCAAGTAGTGCAGGTTGCAGAAACCCTAGATCAGTACAGGAGGGGCGAGCGTTCAAAAGGGCGCGGGGAGGAGGGCAGGGGCGGGCACTGGAGATAATCAGTGGCAAGATGGTACGGCTGTTGGCTGCAAGGGTGCCCGTTGGAGAGGGCGCGGAAGCGGCGCTACACGCTACGTGCATGGAGCTGCCGGTTGGGGGCACACGGATCAAGTTGCAGGCAAAACCTGAAGGAATGGGTGGCGCCAAGGGTGCACCTCGTGCAGGGGCCGATCACCCACTGCAACCACATTGCACCTGCCAAACACAGTAGGCTTTCACCCACACAGGGGACCAACCTTCCCTGGACTTTCAACATGCAGAAACCCTGCCCGCCCCACCTCGACTGTGTTGATTCCCATGGCCACCGCCCGCTGCAGGCGGTCCTGCCAGTACTCGGGATGGATGCGGAAGTAGTGCATGCTGCGGCAAGACGGAAGGGAGATGAGGCAGCACAGGTGGGAACGGGTCAATGGCAATTCAGCAACGAGGCAGGGCAACCTAGTCGGGAGGTTAAAGGGCAAGCACAAAAAGGAGCTGGTCACCCCAGAATGGAAGCTGTGAGGGGTTGGGGCAGGCAAGGCATGCCAGCTCCCTTTGGCATGTAGTGAAAGCTAACAATGCAAGGCCGCAGGTGCCTGGGAAGCAGGAAGTCAGGAGGAAGGAACGCATGACTGGACGCAGGCAGGCAAGCAATGGATGGGGTGTGGAAAAAGGTTGAGCACTCAACCCACGGCCCGGGCAGATGCATACGGTGGTGCATGATGATGTCAAATGGCAGGAGGTTGGGGGGCAAACCGAGGCCGGCCAGGCAGCCGCCGCGCAAGGCTGGAAGGGTACCCCCAGCCTTGGACGGGCAGCCACCAGCCAGACACGGCAGGGCAGTGGGCAACGGCCCTTCCTGGCCGCTCAGTTCATTCCGCCGCATCCCTTGTTACCTGCCGCTGATGATTTGAAAGGGCTTGCCGTTGAGCAGGAACAAGTCATTGTCAATGACTAGGTCCTCCTTGCCGCCACCGTTTACGGCAGTGGCGGCGGCGCCGGAACTGGGCCGAGCGGCCTGGGCACAGCCCAGGAGCAGGGCCGCCGCGATCACCACCGGTGCTGCGGACCTCATGGTAGGTGCGTGGGAGGCGGCGGTGGCCGCGTGAGAGGCCACTCCGCTGGCAAAGGAGAACCCTACACGGGCCTTGGATGTGCTGATGGCGCCACTCGCGGCCTCTCAGACAGGCGCGATCACGTCCCTGCGTCGTCTGAATGACTTCACAACGCCGATGGCAGAGTGGGTAGCGGCTCCGACACTGGCCCGGCGAGACAGGCACAGCATATGTCTTGCCTGTTTCAACGGTTCAACAGGTCTGGGCACCTCAAGACGTCCAGACTGCCTACCCTGGCTTTCGGTGTGAGCCAGGAGCTCTGCTTGGGTGTTCAGGCGTCCCGCCGCTGTTGCCAGCCGTCCCAGCCGCTGCAGAGCAGGCAGTAGCTGGCCTCTTTCAGATCACCAGTGCGGTACAAAGTGAGCAGGGCGCGGCAGGAAGGCACAGGCCGGGCGGCGCCAGAGGGCACCTTATGCAGGCAGCTGAGAGGCGAGGGCGACCGGGCCCCGGGCTCCAGCCGTTCCAGGCGCTGGGTGGCACAGGTTGGCACCGCGGTACCCCGGTGATCACTGCCGCAACCTGCCATGGGTGGCTGCCACCCGCCGCTCCGCTGTTGGTGGTGTGACCGCCGCCGCCTGGGGGCCCCTTCTTCTCCCACTTTGTAGGAAATCAGGCAGCATGGGAGCCTATCTGAGTTCACCAGTTCGGGACAAAGTGAGTGGGGCAGGGCAGGAGGGCACAGACAGTTGGCGTGAGGGGGCACTGCTTGCAGCCGGGCCGGTGTGAAGGCATCGCTAGCAGGCAAATGGGGAGGTCCCGGCAACCAGGGCCAAGATTGCACCTGGTTTCGCTGCCGTTCCAGCGCTAAGTTGCTCCCACTGCGCCGGTACCCACTGCCTCCCCGCGCCATGGGTGGCTGCGGTCCGCCATTCCACCGCACAGCTGCCGCCTGGGCTCTCTGCTGTCCCACTGCTGCAGGAGAGCGAGGAGGGGGAGAATGACTCCTACAAGTTCGGCATCTCAGCCATGCAGGGCTGGCGCACAGACATGGTGGGTGGGGTGCCGTGATCCTCGTCGTGCTGCGCTGCTGCTTGTGCCCCCATGGTTGCCATGCTCGAGCGGCCTGGGGCCACCAGGCGCAGGGCACGTCCTGGTCCTCCCACCCAGCGCCGCCTGCCCTGTGTTAACTGGAGGATGCCACATGCTGCTGCTGGCTGCACCCTCTCCCCTCCTCAAGGCTCATCAGCCTTTGCTGCCCGATCTCTGTGGTGCCTGCAGGAAGACACTTGTGGTGCAGTTTCAGTGCGTTCATAGGAGCGTGCCCTGTTCGCGGGCCTGTTCGCGCTGCGATCTCTGTTCACTGTCCAACTGCCAACCAATCTGCCTGCAGGAGGACGCGCACGCCGCTGTGCTCGACCTGCCAGACGGCGGCAGCAAGTCTGCGCTGTTTGCGGTGCTTGACGGGCACGGGGGCGCTGAGGTGGCACGCTTTGTTGCAAACCACCTGGTGAGCTGGGCTGGCAGGATGTTGGTCAAACCCCACAGCGTGGACAGCGTGGGGCTGCTCTTGCTGCATGCCGGGCGCGCTGTCACGTCGGGGCGGCAGCGGCCATGGGTCCGTGCAGCCGGAGTGGCCGTCCCGGGCTGGCACACCGGGCTGGCAGCCAAAGCCGCCCCCTGGCGCAGTACCCACCGTGCCTGTGTGCGCGGTGCGCGTGCCAGCCACCCCCTGCACCCCTGTGCGTACTTTTGGAAACTCGCGCCTTCCCTGAGAAAGGGCTACCAGGTTGTCCCCACCTCTTCCTGCCGCCGTGCCTTCCCTCCTTGCATCTCCCTCGTCCCTCCCTCACCAGGCAATGCTCTCCCGTCTGCCATTGGTTGTAATTGTTGTGCATCCCACTCTGCTGTTTGTTGCCTGCTCTCCGTTTCCACACGCATCACCCTTTATTTTCACTTCATCTGTAGGCCCAGGAGGTAGTTTCAACCGAAGGCTACCAAGCCAACGACATGGAGCGTGCACTGGTGCAGGCGTACCTGCGCATGGACGAACTGCTGGTCAAGGTGACAGTTGTTTCCTGGCATGTAGTCCTGCCCTTGTGTGTGTGAACACCTGTGCCGGGTGTTTGCCTGTCAAAGGAGGAATTTTACGCGGGTCTTGACTAGGTGCGGGCCTGTGGCATGTCTTGTGATCATCACGTGCACATGACCTGATAACATATGACCTGACCATATGTTATTTTTTGTTTCGTGAAGCTTGCAGCAGGATTTCCCAATGGAGCTCCAGCTGCGCCTGACTTCTGTGACTTCTCATCAAGCAGCAGCTCCCTAACTGCCATACATCTCGCTCTGCCTTCATTCCCCCTGCAGGAGGAGTTCCGCGAGGAGCTCAAGTCCCTGAGGGCCAAGGAGACGGAGGAGGAGGGCGACAGGTGGGTTTGGGAAACTGACATGGCCATGCGTGCAGGCAGAGCAGGGTGGTGGGAAGCAGCAGCTTGAAGGCCCAACTGCACACTGCACTACAATGCATCCCCTGCCTCTCGAAGCCACTGCGCTTTGCTACGTTGGGTTGACCTGCTAAAGCAACCCGACCGGTTGATCTTCCAGCATTTATTCTTTCTCTCGCAGTGGTCCCATGGTGATCAGATCTGCCTCGCTGCCTGGGAGCCTGCAAGTTTTTTCGAATCAACTAAACAGTCACTCGTCCTATTGTGTACTGGCCTGCAGCGGCCCCATGGTCATCAACGGCGCCTCGCTGCCTGAGAGCTTGCTGGAGGCGCTGGGCATGCCCAGCGGAGCCGGCTTCCAAATCAAGCTCGTGCGCTCAGGTTGGTGCGCTGTTTCGGTTTAAGCATGTTGCGTCCAGACGCTGTGTTGTGCCTGCTTTACTGAGTTGCATCGTAAACGGGGAGGGTGGCAGTCTGCCGCCCATCTTGATTCCCGCCAGCCAACTGGTTGTTTGTCCGTGTTTAGCTGTTTCAACGAAGCAATAATGTTCACTGAAGTACGCGGCTGGCTCCTCGTTTAGTCGTGCTTAGGGTTAGTCATGCTTGTGCGGGGACGCCTGCGCCTCGGAGTAGCATCTCAGATGGTGCATCGGGGGGTACCTGCTCTGCAACACACTTGTGTGGATTCAAGTACATGCTATGCTCCGCTCTGGGCGGGTCTTGCGCTGTTGCGTTACTTGCTCAAACCAGACTTCAAATTGTGATATTTGCAGGTCCTGGGGCGCGGGGGATATCGATTGACGACATCGAGGAGCAAGAGGGCGGGGAGGAGTCTGGACGCAGCGGCGCCACCATTGTGAGTGCCTGCCTGCTGGCTGCCCTCATGCTTGCTTGCCTGCATGTGGGATTGGTGGCTGCGTGCTTGTGCTGTTTGAGCAAAATGTTGCCTGGCGTCAGTTTCTGAAGCCCGTGCTTCAGCTGCAGGGGCCCACATACCCAGCTTTGCTCCCTGACCCCGTGCTGAGCTTTTTGCTGCGTGCTGCCTTGCAGGAGGAGGAGGTGGAAGCCCGGCCCCACCCTGAACCATCCGCTCAACCAGAACTACACTGTGCCCTGCACTTGTTCGCTCTGCCCCCTCTGTAGGTGGAGGTTGTGGAGGACGAGCCAGCCAGCGTGGAGGAGGAGGCGGCTGCAGGCCCAACAGGTGCGTAGCAGCAGCAGATTGCATGCCTCCTACCAGGGCATGGCACACGCAGCCAACACGAGAGAGCAGGCTCAGCATGTTGCAGCACTTGCATGCTGTGCACTCAGCTGGATCCTGAGCCGCTCCCGCCTGGCCATGCCACCTCTTCATGTCTGAGCAAGCAGATAGGAAGGATGTGGGCACAGCCAGGACGTGTTTGGCTGTCCATTCCTTCAACCTGCCTGCCTGCAAGTGCCAGCAGTCGTTGATTTGTTTTCACTCAACGTGTCGTTGAGTGCATGCAACATGCAGTTACATATGCCTGCATTCATTCAATGTGCGCTCGCAATGTGCAAACATGAATGCCTTCCCGTGCAGATGAGGAGGATGCAGGCGCAGCTGAAGACCCAGCGCAGGCCGCCGCCAACGAGGCCGCTGCTGAGCGTAACAGCAAGCGCAAACGGGATGATAAAGCGATGGAGGTAGACAAAGCAGCAGGTGGGTTTGGCAGGAACCAAGCCTGAACGGTACGAGGGCTGACTGTTGGTATCGCGTTTCTATCAAGCGTCGCCGATGGCACGCTCGCCGCATGGCACTTGGGTGTGCAGGAAGTGTCATAATGTTAGCCCCCTGGAAGGGCAAACTGCCTGCTGGCAGTGCGAGCTCAAATGTGCACCTGTGCACACACATGCCTGCCTGCCTGACCTCTGCAGCAGCAGAGGCGCCAGGCGCCAGTGGCGGCGGCGAGCAGCAGCCGTCGGGGTTGGAGGGCGCTGAGGCAGCGGTGGCGGAGGAGGCAGCGGATGAAGCCACGCCTGAGAAGGTGGGTGCAAGGAGCAGCTCCACCTCAAGTGGACCCAGTGCTCAGCTCTGCCAACCCCGTTTTAATGCCAGTGTTCAAAGTATGTGTGTTTGCTTCTCAACAACCTGTCTGCTTTGTCCAGGGGGAGGATCAACATCTGTCTGCTTTTGTTCAGGGGGAGGACGACCAACCACTGCCCTGGAGACAATCACGATGCAGTCTCAAAGATTACCCGGGCCTTCGGCCAAGGCGCTAAGCTCGTTGAAAGCATCAGTGTAGCGCGCGTGCGGCTCAGAACGTTTAAGGGAGAGGGAGAGCGCACTAAGTACTATTGAACATGACATACTGGATCCACGTTGAACTGCCTGCAGGGGGAGGATGACTATGCGGGCCCCTCTGCTGGCTGCACCGCTGTGTGTGCCGTGGTGCGAAACGGAGTGCTGTACGTCGCAAACGCCGGAGACTCGCGCTGCGTGCTGTCACGCGGCGGGCGGGCGATCGCGATGACACAGGTTGGTGCGGGCGTGAGCGCAAGTGTTGGGCGGGTGCTACGTCGCAAGCTGGGGCGTGGGTGTGTCTCATAGTGAAACTAGATGCAGAGTGCATGCAGGCAGGCGGTGGCAATGAGGCAGATGGGTGCCTTTACGTATGTTGGAGTCGTGGCCAAGTTGCAGAAAGGTGTGATGGCTTGGTCCAGCACAGCCCAAGTCAGCAAGTTTTTCTGGCGCGCCGTCCTTGTGCTCTGGCTTTGGCGGTATTATGGGGGCACAACTGCATCCCTCACTGTGCTAAGTTGTGCTGAGTTGTGCTGCGACTGCTGTGCCTGTTGTGCAGGACCACAAGCCCAACGACACAGAAGAGTATGCACGCATTATGAAGGTGTGTGAGCCAGCGGGAAATGTTGACTTCTGGGCTGAGGGGCCCATGGGAGTCATGGTGGTCTGCTTTTGTTGCATCAATGCAGAGGCAGGTACAACAGTTGCAACGACGCGAGTGGTGCTGTCAGTTGGCATGCCGGTGGCGGATGGGTGCCAATGGCAGTCTGAATGCCCATATGCATCATTGATTGAAGTTCATTTTTCCTTTGCATCCGGCAGGCGGGCGGGTTTGTGGCGGATGGGCGTGTCAACGGCAGCCTGAATCTGTCGCGGGCTCTGGGCGACCTCGAGTACAAGCAGACCAAGGAGCTGGGGCCCGAGGAGCAGGTGAGGTTTATCAGGGGCTTGGGAGACGAGCTGACCTGGGGCAGGGGTGTGAGTTGCGCTGGGTGACCTGGGGTGGAAACAGGTCGAGTGCCGGGCCACCCTGAGGGGCAGGTTGGAAACTTTCTTAGCTGTTGGTTTCCTTCACTGTGCAGATGGTGACCGCTTTCCCCGAGATTCGCAAGCAGACGCTGCAGCCAGGGGACGAGTTCCTCATCCTGGCCTGCGACGGAATCTGGGACGTGCTGACCAATCAGGAGGTGCGCTGCGCTGTGCTGTGCTGTGCCATGCTGTGGGTGTGCCGCGACGCTCTGTTCCTGTGCTGTGCATGTGGTTATTATGCTGGCCCTCAACAGCAGTGTTCTTCATTGGCCCTGGCCGGTAGTTGCGCCTGCCCCCACCCCATCAACCCGCGGGGCACTCATTACTCGCTCAAACGCTGATCCCGGTTCTGGCCGCCCGCAGGCGGTGGATTTCGTGCGTGAGCGGCTGCAGGCGGGCAAAGCCCCCAAGGATGTATGTGAGGAGGTGTGCGACCGCTGCCTGGCGCCCGACACGGGCGGCTGCGGCAAGGGCTGCGACAACATGAGCGTGGTTGTGGTGCAGCTGAAAGACTTCATGAAGTAGTTGCCTAGTGTACAAGGTGCACACTGGTCGAGCCAGGTGGCACCGCGGTGCGGGCGTTCATACTAGCAGCAAGCGCCTTCCCGTGTGCACGTTTGCAAGTGTGCCTGCACGCAACGTCCCTGCGCGAGCAGCCCAGTGCGTCCTCAACCTCAATCAATCACTCTTTCCCCATTCCGGCATGTATCCACCGAACCACACAGCAGTCGCAAATACACTGTCCTGTCCCTATTCCAGTCTTCACTTCTTTTCCACCTCGGTAATACTGCACGTGCCGGCGGCATATGCACCCAGCTGGTGACCAGGTGGAGGCGGGTAGTCACAGTGCCACAACGGGGCAGGGCTGGCGCGCCTCTGCTGTACTTATTCGTCCAGGTCACATGACCGCCTTTTCCTCCACTGATAGCTCATTGCGAATCTCGCTTCTGCATCTCCTTGCCGTGCTGAGCGCATGCTGAGCAGGCTCGACTCCCCGACAGGCGAAACGCTTCTCGGCTTCTGCGCAGTCCCAAGTCCCGCTGTCAGTTGCGCAAGATCTGAAACCTCACCGCAAGCCTGCATTTACGCCGCCCGCAGAGGATGGCCGACTCAGGAGAGCCCAGCGGCGGTGCGGCCGCCAACAGTGGTGTGCTGGTGCGGCGAGTGGAGGACTCGGTGCCTGGCCGCTTGTGGGGCACCAGCACCATCGTCTCGCACCTTGTCATGACCAAGGAGTGCACGTACAAGTGAGTGTGATGCTGGGAAAGAGAGGGCTGGCAGCACCGAGGGCGGCACCACGTCGTCCCTCGGGCATGCCGCCGTCCCACCAGAGCGGCCCAGCGGTCAGTTCGTCTGTGCAGTGTGGCCATGCTGCCTGCAGTGTACACATTGAGTTCTTCACCTGGTCTTAAACTGCTTTCAGTTCCCATCACTGCCTAGCCGAGGTCATACATCTACTTCAGTTATCATCACTCTCTAGCACCTGCCTCCCCTTTGACGCAGGGTGCTGGGCTCAGCGGCGCCGCGGCTGGAGTGGCGTGGCACAACGCTCTTCATCAACCGCCAACCCGCCAGCTCGTTCCCAAGCTTCGAAGAGGCAGTGGTGGACACCACTTTGCAAGCGCCTGCGCCTGCAGATGCCACGCCTGCATCCGATGCCGCGCCCGCGGCAGAGGCCGCCTCCGACGCCGCGGCAGTAGCGCCTGTGGCAGCCGAGGCTGCCAAGCCAGTTGCAGCGGCCGTTTCCGCGGGGCGCAGCCACCGGCTGATCACGGAGGAGATAGTGGCAGATGAGGCTGCCGACGAGTCTCAGCAGGTGCAGCAGGCCGGCAACAGTGCAGGCGCCCCCACCGCCGGCGGCACCGGCAGCTCTGCTGGCGCCCGCCCGGCGGCCAGCGGCGGCCGCTTCAAGCCGCCAATGGTGGCCTGCATCGCGCTGAAGCTGGCGGTGGCGGCTGTGGTGCTGGTGCTGCGGCAGCGCCAGCGCCAGCGCCGCCGCTGACGCGGTTCTCGTGGCGGGCAGGCGGGCTGGCAACAGTGGCAATGGCCATGGGGGACTGGAGGCACACTGCCCAACAAAAATACGCTATTATTGACTTCATGAAATGATCAAACAAACGTTGTTTGCATGTTGTAATGCAAGATTTGGCAGAGCTGAAGAGTGCAGCATCAGACTGCCGCCGCCGCCGCCTGCTGCCAGTCTGCTGCCGCCGCCCACTTGTGCCCTGCCCTGCTCCCGGCGCCTCCCTCCCGTGCGTCCACCCCGGCTGATGAATCACTCTGACAGCCAGGGTGATCGTGATCAGCCCTTCGAGGGCCCGGCAGGCGGCCACTCCCCCGAAAGTCCAGCTGGCACCATTGACACCTTCCCGCAGGCCTTCATACTGCACGTGCACCGGCACCGTGTCGAGCGATCATCTGTGTCGCCCGCACTGCAGCCTGTCCCTGTAGCCCCGCGCTGTGACTTTTACGCGGACTGCTTTGAGCGGCGCGCCGTAGGAACGGGCGCACCAACTTTTGAGAGCACTGTGCCAGCCCATGGGTCAATATTTGAGCCAACCTGCCACTGAAAAGGTGCGGCGTGTCGCGAGGGCAGTAGCGCAGGCTCCCTGAGCCACCCAGGCCACCGGTGCAGCGCACGAGCGACAGGCGTGCTTGGCTTCCAGGGTTGGGGCTCGCGAAGGTTTGTCGCCCTGCGGCGAGGTGCTGGCCGGGAGCGGCGGCGGCAGGGGCGGGGGGCAACGGCAGCGGCGGCCAAACCTCGCCTCGTCCGTGGCACTAGCCTGTCCTGACCGGAGTTCTCACCTGCACATTCGCATGGGTTCTGGGTGCAGGACTCAGAGGAGGGCCATGGAGAAACGCTCGCATATGGCCTGGCAGCGATGCAGGGGTGGCGCGTATCGATGGTGCGTTGTTTGTGGGCGCCCGGCGGGGGCGTTGAGGCGGCACAGTGGAGATGTCCGCTAGCGGCTGCTGCATTTTGTGCCCATCGTGGCTAGCCACGGGTTGCGCCACAGCACGGGAGGTGGATGGCGCACAGCACACGGCACTCCTAGCAGTCGGTTAGGCCGCCCCAGCTGCATGGTTGCTGGGTGCCCGGTCATCCTCTTGCAAACGGTTGCCCGCCCTACATCACGCCGTCGCAGGAGGATGCCCATATAGCGCAGCTGGACTTGGATCACGCAAAAACCGCGCTCTTCGCAGGTGCCCGCCGTAGCCTGGCAGCAAGGCCGCCCGCGCCAGCAGCTGACTGACCTGCACGGTTGCCGCCGCGGCCGTCCTTGCCGCCGCTGTGCCGGGGCGTTCTCACCGGGCCTGCAGTGCCCCTGAGTCGCCGTCCGTGCCTCACCTTACTTTGCATGCTCCCTCCGCCCCATCTCTGCAGTGTTTGATGGGCACGGCGGGGGCGCAGTGTCACAGTACTGTGCCGCCCACTTGGTGGAGGAGCTCATCAAGAGCGAGGCATACAGGTGGCGGCGCTCTGCGTGTGCTTTCTGGTTGTATCTCCGTGCCTGGTTTTGTGTGCTGGACAAGGTGCTGAGGCGGTGTTGGTGTAAAGCGAGGCGTAAAGGTGTCTGCGTGGGGCGCAGCAATCCCTGGCTCCGTCACGAGGTCGTGGCCGCGTCTCGACAACTGTGGGGCTATAGCACATGCGCTGTAACTGCATGGGCAAGCACAATCATTCATGAAGTATCCCATGCAGAAGGGCGACCTGGTGGGGGCCCCCATGTATCTCTACCTCCCCACGGAAACGCCCCAGCCTGCACACCCTAACACACCCATTCTGTTTTGTGAAAAGGGCGATGCAGCAAGCTCCAAGACCTACGCGTGCTGCCGCATGAAAGAGCGCAGATTTGTGACTCACGCCATTCTCTGCCCCCTATGTGCTCACTGTGAGTAGGAAGGGGGACCTGGCGGGTGCCATCACCTACGCCTACTACCGCATGGACGAGCTGCTGGACTCGGAAGAGGGCAAGGCGGAGCTGCGGCGGCTGGTGGCGGAGGCCAAGCCCAAGTGAGTGGGCCGGGTTATGGAGTCCAGCAGCTAGGGGCATGGTTGGGTGTTTGGAATGTTGGTATGGGAGGAAGGCAAGGCGGCTGAGGACGTGCAGTCGACCCCCCTGGCGTGTAGTCTTCGGAACTGCCGCTTCCTGCACTCCATGCAACAATCTGGCCTCAATCCACCCCCCACCCCCACCCCACCACCAACAAACCCACCACCCACTTCCCCACCCACTTTGATGTGCGCAGGCAGCCTGCCGCCCTGTTCACAGACGTGGAGAGCAAGCTGTCAGGGCCAGGTGAGGCTGGGGCCTGTAGTGTACTCAAGAGGCAGTGCCACAGTGCTGAGAGCATGGTGTGTACTGCGTGACAGAGAAGCCACGTCCGTAAACACGCTCAAGTCCCTGCTGACCCTGCTCCCTGCCCCTGCCTGTGTCCCCGTGGCTTGCCCTGGCTGTGTAGCGCACGCGCACGAGGAGCGTGTGCGCTCCGCACAAGGCTCAGAGGACGCCACAGCACCCCTGGCTGGCAGCATTGCTGAGCCCAGCTCTACTGGCGCTACAGCGCCGCCCAGCAGCAGCAGCGGGGACACGGGGGGTGCCAGTGCCTCGAGCCCGGGCAGCGGCGGCGGCGGCAGCGCTGCGCCTGGCCGGCAGAGCATCCAGCATCAGGAGAGGGAGGCAGAGGCGGAAAAGGTAATGAAGAAGGTTGGGAGCAGCAAGGAATTCATGGAAAGCCATCTGGGACGGGCCAGCGTGCTGACGCCGCTAGAGCAGGCGGGGGGCACGCAGCAGCAGCAGCAGCAGCGCGTTCACGCAACGGCGGTGGTGCACGGCAGCAGCGGCAGCGGCGGCAGCGACCCCCCGGCGGCAGCGGCAGGGCAGGCGCTGGAGACTGTTGAGAGCGGGGTGTCGCTGGGGGGGACCGCAGTGCCCAACGGCAGCGCGTCTGAGGAGGAGGATGAGGAGGAGCACCACGCGGCGGGGATGGGGGCGACGGCGGTGTCGGTAGTTGTGCGGGGCAACAAAGTCGTGGTGGCCAACACAGGTGGGTGCAACACTGCTGTTTCGCTGTCTGCTTTGTGTGTTCACAAGGCTTCCTTTCAGGTGGGGGCCCATGGTAGAGGTTGGCTGGCGAGCGGTGGTGGGCTGGGCATGGTGGTGGGCTGTGGCGAGTGCTGTGTACCGCCGCAGGATGCAGAGCTTACACGGGGCAGGGTCTGCCCACACGCACACTCAGCCCTGCCCTGCGCCAAAGACTGGGCACTTGGCCTTTGTGTTTGGCAGGAGCTCCAGCATGCTTTTGAGTTGGTGGTTGATGGCAGGCAGCCTGCAGCGGCTGTGCGGCCTTGCAAAGCAGCCATGTAATGGCTCATGGTGTTGCTCAGCTGCCCGCTTCGCCAGGCCCTGCGGCAAGGCACGGCATCTGTTTACCTGGCCTGCACACGTAGCCACGTCATCCCGCCCCCCCGCGGCCCCCTGAGTGCAGGCGACTCGCGAGCCGTGCTGTCCAAGCGGGGGCAGGCGCGCGCCCTCACGCAGGACCACAAGCCCATACTGTTTGAGGAGGCCAAGCGCATCATCAAGGTGGGGTGTGGGGGGGGCGGCGGAATGCATGTGGTTGAAGTGTTGAATGTGAAAGCTTGGGTGGGCGTGGGCGAAATGGGCCAAAGTTTCGGTTCGCGTGCGAGCACAGCGAGAAAATGCCCTCACCCCCAGACTTGCGTGTGCTTGGACATCCCTTTCCATCGCAGGCGGGCGGGTTTGTGCTCGACATTCGCCATCAGCGGCCTTTGCACTGCACACACTATCATGAAACGAACCAGCGTTTGCTTTTGGTTGCATGCAGGCGGGCGGGTTTGTGCGGGACAACCGCATCAATGGCGCGCTGAATGTGTCACGCACCCTTGGAGACCTGGATTTCAAGAGGAACGCAGAGCTGCCACACACGGAGCAGATGGTGGGTGGGCGTTTTGTTGTGAGAGGGGGTGGTGGGTTGGGTTTCAACAGGCACCCAGAGCTGCAGATCAGATGGCGGCGTGCTCAAGCACATGCAGTGGTTCAGGTTTTGCTGGATTGGCTGGCGCGCAGGAGCTGACCCAGATTGAGCTGAAAAAGAGATTGGATGGGTTGCAGGCAAATCCTCATGTATTGCGCACTTACCACCAACACGCCCCATCCGCAGGTGGCCACCGTGAACTTTGGGACGGTTGTGAGTGCCTTTGAAACTGAGCACAGAAATTTACCAAGGTTCATCTGTTTAACTTCCTGTGCAGGTGGTGGCCACCCCTGACATTGAGGCCTTCAGCTTGGAGGAGGGGGACGAGTTCCTCATCCTGGCCTGCGACGGAATCTGGGACGTGCTGACCAACCAGGAGGTGCGCTGCGCTGTGCTCCGTTGCTGTGTTTCAATGCTGTGCTCCGTTGCTGTGCTCAGCTGTGCTGAGACGGCTGCTGGGATGTGCTGATCAAACACAGGCTGTATGTTGCCAAGCCGTGATGTGTTGTTGTAGGCGGCGTTGGATTTGGTTTGGTGTTTGCCTTTCCGTAATTGACTCTGCTGCCTATCTGTAGGCGGTGGGTGCACCAGCGGCTTGATGCTGGCGGGTGGGCTGACATCGATACGTAAGCACTTGTGGTGCTCGAACTCCGCTTCAAGTGTGCTTTGATTACGCCCCCCCCCCCCCCCACACACACACATGCCGCAGGCAGTGGACTTTGTGCGCAAGCGGCTCAAGGCGGGGGATGGGCTCAAAGCGATCTGCGAGCAGATGTGCGACGCCTGCCTGGCGACCGACCTCAAGGGCCTGTGCCGTGGTGCGGACAACATGAGCGTGATTGTTGTGCTGTTCAAGAAGCACGCCAAGCTGGGCGGCTTCTGGTCCTCCCTGCTCAAGGCCTGCGGGGTGCGCAGCAAGCCCGCCTACAGCCGCATGGGTTCAGGAGGCGAGATGCACCGGCGGTGAAGCAATGTTGTGTAGTTGTGATGACCCCTTTGACTAGTGTTTCTGCGCACGTGCGCTTGTCCTCAAGATTCACTGAGGGGAGGCCACATGCGCTGCTTTGCATGCGCCTGCGGAGCTACTATGATGCCATGCCATGGCCATGCTGCGCTCACCAACAATGCCGCCTCCTTCTCATGCACTTCTGGCACGGCCTGCCTCCCCTGAACGTATGCCCTTCCCCTACAACGAGCTGGCAACTTCGCCTGTGTTGCACACAGCCCTGCCCTCGGCCCCCCGCCCCCCCCCCCCCCTTCCCTGCCGGCCCTGTGGGCGTGCACCGTCACACGCTCCTCCCCTTGTTTTCTGCTGTTGTTCGGTTTTGGTTTCGTTCTTTCACGTCTTGGCCTCTTTCTGCTCCCTCTCCATTGTCTGTCGGTGCCTGCCCCCCCTGCTTTGCTTGCACGACCCGCCTGTGCCAGGATGCGAGCAGCTCACAAGTCTCGCCCGTGCAGCCCCGATTCGGCTGCTTGCTGCAGCTGCAGCTGCTGTGCAGACTCAAGCTGCCTCCCTTTGTGAGATTAATCATGCCTGTCAAAGCCATTACTGCAGTATCAAGGGGGCAGTGTGGCCAGAATCACTGGTTTGACAGCACATTGAGCAACCGCCGTGTGCCAGGCATCGAGCCTCCTGGCGGTTTGACAGCGCAGTGCCATGCGGGCACAGCGGGGGCGGCACGGGGCAGTGCATGCAGCGTGCGTGTGCATGGTCTGTCATTTGCCAGGCGATCAGCTATTTCACTGCCCTGCTCTTGTAAATCAAGAACCCTCGTGTATTCAGGGGGCAGCCTGCCGCCACTCCGCCGCCGCCCCGCCTGCCACCGCCGCCGCTGTATGGCCTGCTTGCTTTCCGCTCCCCGGCTCTCCTACAAGTTTCACACGCTCGCGTCGCCCCTCCTATCGCCTCAGACGCGCCGCAGCTGTGCGCCAGGAGCCTCGCAGCGCACTTGCACTATGGCCGGCGCTCCTCCCTCAAACATATTCTTTGCCACCGGTGAGAGGCAGACGGTGCATCTAGAAGCGCGCGATGTGACCACTTCCAGGCCCGATGGAGCAGCTGTCCAGCACCGCTCGCCGTGGCCGGCAGTGGCAGGAGGTCCCACCGCCCACCTGTGCTGTTCTGCTGCCTGCCTCCTCTTGTGTCTGCGTTTCTGCTGCAGAAGACTGTCTGCTGATAATACACTGTGGCCCTCGAAATTCCGATCCCTTGCAGGCAACAAGAAGAAGCTGGAGGAGGTGGTGGCCATTCTGGAGTCCGGGCACAAGCTGCCCTTCACCGTGCAGCCAGCAGCAATCGACCTGCCAGAGCTGCAGGTTGGTGGGGTTGAACCTGAAATACTGTCGTAGTGTTTTGACTCAGTTGGGGGGCGAGACAGAGAAAGTTGCCACAAAGAACTGCGGAGATGAGGAGGCATGGCACCTGCGTGCAATTTTAGCTTCTCTAGTTCTCAGTTGTGGCCCTCTTGATTGCAGGGCGAGCCAGAGGAGATTGCTGCAGAGAAGTGCCGGCTGGCGGCAGAAAAGCTGCAGGCACCAGGTGAGGGTGTGTGGCTGAGCCCGGTGCGGGCACAAGTGGGGCGCACAGACCGGCGCAGGTGGCTGGGCACTTCCTGATTCGGTTGTGTGTGTTTCACTGCGCTCACCCGGCGGTTCTCGCTGCGTGCTGCCTGTCTCCGCCCCTGGCCCCTTCCTGGCTCCCACTGCCACCCACCCGTTGGCACCTGCACTCTTCCCTGCCCTTCCGGCCTCTCCCCCGCATTGTGAGAACGGCGCCCGGGCCTGCCGGGACTCAATGCCCTAGCTGTATCAAGCTGATCGCCCCGCCCCCTGCCCCCTGTAGTGATGGTGGAGGACACGTGCCTGTGCTTCAACGCTCTTGGCGGCCTGCCTGGGCCCTACTGCAAGTGGTTCCTTCAGAAGCTGGGGCACGACGGCATGAACCGCATGCTGGCTGGGTTTGAGGACAAGAGCGCCTACGCCCAGTGCACGTTTGCCTACAGTGCAGGTGGGAGGTCGAAGTGGTTCTTGACAGTTGATTGATTAGCAAGGCTGAGGTTGGAGCCTCTGCGCCCATTGAGATTTGCCTCCTTACAGCGCAGAAGGAAGTCGAATAAGCAGGCATTGGGTAGCTGTTGTTGGCCGCTTGGTACATTGTGCAAGCACACGACCGTCTGTGCACACCTGTTGCCTACTAGCGCGAGCAGGGCGGGCAGGCGGACAGGCGTGGCATCGGTTGTGGGCAATACATCGTCCTCCCGCAGCACCCTTCCTCTCTGCGTGCTGGCGCACGTTGCTGCTGCTGCCGATCAATGCCCTGAGTCAGAGCCCTGGCGCGCCGTTGTCCCGCCCCCTGCAGGTCCCGGCAGCGAGCCTGTTGTGTTTGTGGGGCGGACAGATGGGCGCATAGTTCCTGCGCGCGGCCCGTCCGACTTTGGGTCAGTCCCGCCTGCCTGCCCAGCAGCTTGCCCGGCTGCTTCGTTTGAAGAACGGCTGGCCTTAAGCTGCGTTGTTGCAAGATGCTGTTTGGGCTCCGCCCTACCCAATGCTATGCACAACCACAGCATCATTACACTGCCTGCCCCTGCGCAGCACCATTTGCCTCCCCTGCTCCGCCATTCCCATCGGTACCCCCCCTTTTCCTATTCCATGCTTCCCGCCAACTGTATGCTAAGCTGTGCAAGGAGGCACCTCTGATTATACTACTGTGCTTTCATGTTCGCCCCTTTGCAGGTGGGACCCCATCTTTGAGCCATCTGGTTTCGACCAGACGTACGCAGAGCTGGACAAAGAGATCAAGAATGGGATTTCGCACCGCTACCGCTCACTGGATAAGCTGCGGGCGTACCTGCTGGACGGCCACGCAGCGGCTGCAGCTGGCGCAGATGCTTGATTTATTTTGTCACGAGTCGGCACCTGACGGCGTGGCACCTGTGCTCACTTCACTGGATAAGCTGCCGGCCTACTTGCTGGGCAACTTTGCGCAGGGCTGGCAGTGGGATTCCACGTGATAGAATAGCTGGACAAGTGATGCTGCTATTTACATCGTGTGATCAACACCGTTTCACATCCGGCACGATCCTCTAATTGGGTCTGCACCGCTTGCTTGCAGCCAGGTCAGGTCCCTACTGCTCAGGCTGGTCGGGAGGCTACGGGTCATACGAAGGCTTCAAGGCTGGCAGGCCCTCAACCGTGATGTGTGTTTTCCTGAGACAGGCAGTTGTGGCAGGTGCTGTGGTGGCCTCCAAATGGGGATGAACATTGCTATGCTGCCAGGCCCGCTTGCGGGATCAAGTAGTGTGCCGCTGCACGGGCAGAGCAGGCCGCGCTGCTGCGTGCGCTGCCTGCCGCCACCCGCGGCCCGCATGTGAGCAGCAGCTGCCACACGCCTGTAAAGCAGATCGGGCCGGCGCATTCTCCTCACGAAAACGTTTACGATGCAGTCCTGCCTGAGAGGCAGCGGCCTGCTGGTGGTTCCAGCGCCCGCCCGGAGCGGCGCGCTCAGGCGGCAGACTGGGGCTCTCGTCGTGCGGGCCTCGGGGGAGCAGGATGCAAATGAGGCACCCGCACCGCAGGTCCCCAAGCAGCGGAGGCGGAGGCGGAAGGAGAAGCAGGAGGAGCAGCAGCCCTTCTCCATTGACACGCTCAACCCCGTGACGAGTGAGCGGGAACGCATTGTGCACGCAGGATCTATGGCTTGGAGGCCAATGCGCGTCGCCCTGTGGTTCTTGGCCGGCGCGGGCGGAAAAGAAGCGTGCGCCGCCTGGCGCTGCCGCCGTTGGGAGGGCAGCGGCCGAGTGTGTGGTGCCTGCCTCTTCCCCCTGTTGCAGTGGGCCGCAAGTCTCGCGAGGTGTTTGACGACGTGTGGACGCAGCTGCAGCGCATCGGCAACCCAACCCGCAGCAGCCAAGTGGCCGACACTTTCACGTGAGCAGGCTGCCGCCGCAGCGGGGCTGCTGCCTGCTCTTGCGCAGGGGCCCAAAAACGGGTCAGTGTACGGCGGCACGGGGCAGTCCAAACCGGCGCGCGAATGCAGATCTCAATACTTCCTTCCTGTGTCAGCCACTGGGTTTGCCAGACCACGCCATCCCCAGACCAACTAGGCGCCTGCGCTTGGTTGCCTCTTATTGTTGTTGGGGTGTGAACAGACGTTGGCCTGGCCCCCGGCCCCGCACTTGCAGTGAGCTTGTGACCGCATATGACTCGTTCCTTTTCCCCAACACCATCGGGTATTGGGGGCTAGCCCAGTGTCTCTTCCTTCGTTCACCTGCCTTTGTCGCTGTTATCCCCTGTTTTCATATGTGTGTGCAGCCAGTTGGTGGACGTGCCCGAATATGATTCGCCGGACGCCCCCAACACCACCGTGCTTGTGACGGGCGCCACTGGGCGTGTGGGCCGCGTGCTGGTCCGCAAGCTGCTGCTGCGCGGCTACAAGGTGCGCCACTTGCGAGAAGGAGTAGGTTGCAGTGGGGTGTGCTTGTGGTGGGGGTAGCGAATGTGTGTGCTTGGTTCGTCTTTTCCTAGTCCGCATGTTGCTTCAATGTGGCATGATGTGAAGAAAACTGAACAGATTGGTCTGCTGCAGCACCTGGCATGGTTGTGTGTATGCTTAACATCAAGACAGAGGTGCGTCAAGTCGTGTTTGTCCTCCTTTGGAGTAAAGTTACTACATGATACTAGCACCCCACAGCTGCAGGTGCACTGCACATGGGCCGACCACACATCTACTTGTGCCTGCCTTTTGCCGTAACTAAACTGCTACTGCATTTTACGTACTTCTATAGGTCCGTGCGCTGGTGCGGCCGCAGCGTGACTCTGCCGCGGCGGCGCCCGCCGGCAGCGTGGAGGGCGCTGTCCCCACTGAGATGGAGGCCTTCCCTCAGTCTGTTGAGCTCATATATGGAGATGTGGGTGACTACAAGGCGTGCCGCAAGGCAGTGGAGGGGGTTGACAAGGTGAGCTGGGAATGCAGGGTGGGATTTACGGGATGCTCCCAGTGCCAGGGTAGGTGCCTACAAGGGTGTGCTGCAAGGCAGCTGAAGGGTTGGTCGAGGTCGTTGGGGAGCACAAGGTGGGCAATAGGTGCACTGGGTGAGAAGAAGGAGATGTGAGGACTACCGGCGTGCCGCAACGTGGTGGTGGGTGGGGGGCGGCATTGTGAGCTGGCAAGGGGTGCTGAGCTGGTCCGACGGCCAACACGCAGCATGCTGATGGCCGCATTGTGTCTGCCTACCTGCCCGCCTGCCTCCAGCAGACTATCTGCTGCAGCAGGGCGTGTCGCACCTATCACTGCAGAGCTGTCATTTGTTGTTGAAGGTAGAGAGATCTGACCATTACGCACTGCTCATGTCTCTGCACCCACCGCCGTTTCTCCCCTGCAGGCGATCTCTTGCCGCGGCGCCCCACCCCCACGGACCTGGTGCACACTTACGTTACGCCTTTTATGCCTGTCTGCCCGCCTGTCTACTCCCTCTTGCAGGTTATCTGCTGCAGCGGCGCCCGCAGCACCATTACTGCAGACCTGACGCGTGTGGAGGAGCAGGGCGTGTCCAACCTGGCCAGCGCTTTCCTGGATGCACAGGTGTGTGCTGCTGTAAGGTACCTCTGACTGGCGCCCCTTTCAAGCAAGGGCTTCTCGCCGCCCTCCACCCTCGCAAATCAGTATTCAATGCTCTTCTATTCATCTCGAATGCACGGCGGTGGTGCCCGCCTACCAAGCGCTCGCTCTCTCTCACACGCCAAACACCAGCTCATTATCATTGCTTGTCATTTTTTATTGCATTAGTCATGGGCGGTGAAGATGGGGGTGCTCACCCTGCCAAGCACTCGCTCATTCTGTACTTCATGCACCATGTCATGACCCTTCCTTGTCCTTGTTTGCTGCAGAACGCGCGGGCGCGCAAGGAGGGCCGCGTGGCGCCCACTTCTAAGCGCGAGGTCGCCGACTTTAGGCACGAGAAGCACCACGAGGCGTGGGACATCGTCTCCGTTGGCCCCCCCGTCTCCCAGGGTGAGCGGAATTTTGCGCTTGCAGGGCCACCCACTGTTCAGACTGAATGTGCAAGCTAGTGTGCTGCCATACATGGACTTATTACTTCCTATCCACCCGCAGCAAATGAAACCTCTGCTAGGCAAGGACGCGCCCACGCATCCAGCGTCCGACTTCTTCCCCACCCCCACTCTACTCATCCCTGCCCTTGCTCGGTTCACTCCCCTTCTCCTCTGCTTGCAGACGAGGATCAGCCAAACGCCAAGGCGCGGCGGCGGGCGGCGAAGCGTGCGCAGGCTCGGGACTCGGCAGAGTGCTACATCAACGAGGACGACAACCTGGTGTTTGAGGGTAGGTGGGCTATGATTTCCCTCTTGGTTGACTGTTATGTTGGTTGCTGTATGGCGGCACAGAACAACCTGGTGTTTGAGGGTGGGTGGCCCCCCTCTGATTGCCCTTCCTGGTTGACTGCCAGTAGTTGTATGGCGGCACAGGACAATCTGGTGTTTAAGGGCGATCTGCATGTAGGGTGCTCTGCGGTGGCAACTAAGTAAATGGTCGGTGGGCATGACAGAATGCTGCATCAGCGAGGGCAGCAACCTTGCGTTTTGAATTAGGAGGGTAGTCGATTGCTTAGCATCCATTCAGAAGTTGGGTGATGTCACGGCTCGCAGCTTGGCGCTGCCTGGCACTATCCATTGCCCGCCAACTTGTGTTGCCCCCGCTCCTCCATCCCAGATTGATTCCCTCACCCAAGCATAGATTTGGTGTCACTTTGCAGCGCGCCGGATGACGGGTGCGCCTTCCTACAGCACCATGCAGATCAAAAACCTCTCTGCTCAGCATTACCTCCTTTCCCTTGGCCAATGTCCTGTGCGCAGGCGCGGTCTACTCGCGCGGCGGCCTGGCAGAGGTTGGCGCCGTGCTGCAGCTGTCCCCAGGGGAGAGCCTGGGCAGCGCTGAAGGCCTGGTGATGCGGCTGCGATCGGACGAGCATGGCTACCTGTGCGTGCTGCGCACGGCGGGCGGCCAGCTGTACAGCGCCAAGTTCAACACCCGCCTGGGGTACAACACGCTGCGCCTGCCCTTCAACCAGTTCCGCCCCATGAACAATGAAGACCCACCGCTGCGGCCTGGTGAGCAAGGCCTTCACTAGTCCAGAGGGGGGAAGGCAAATGGGGGAAGTGGTACTGCGTTGCTGAGAGCCCTTCCACATCTGCTGCACAAAGCAATGACAGCGAGCACCCTGCGCTGCTCCCCCGCTGTTAGTGCCGGTGTTGCTCTGCAGTGGGCTGTCTGCCCGCTGGTTGGTCCTCATGTCGCGTCGCCGCCTTATGCTGCCTGCAATACATTCTACTGCTGCAGTTGTGCTGAATAAATTACCTTGCCCCACCTGCAGAGGAGGTCGAGTACCTGGGCATCCGCTTCGAGCCGCGCATGAAGGTCTTTGAGGAGGTGTGTGTTCTGCTTGCTCAGCAAGGTGTCTGCCCATGTGCGCCTCTGCACTGCCGCTGCTGCTGCTGCTGCTTTGAGAGCTGCGCCCTTGTGTGTGCCGTTCTACCCTCGTTGAACCTGTGGCCATGATGCAGTGTGCAAACAGTCAGCCAAGCGGTTAACACCTCTGGGCCGTGCAACCCTTCTTCCTGTCACTTGTTGCTCTACAGGTCGCAAAGCCAGGCCAGTATGTGTGACCCAAGCACCATCCAGCTCAAGCCTGCTGCTGTTGGCCTTTTGTCAACTCTTGTTAACACTTTCCTCTTCTCCCTTCACACCTGCAGGTCACGGAGCCGGGACAATCAATGTATGACCAGACCGCCAACCGCTTCAAGCTTGAGGTGGACTGGATCAAGTCCCTGCCGGGGGGGCAGTACACGGACTTCATCCTGGTGTCGTGTGCCGGCACGCAGCGGGCAGGTGCGGAAGCGGGTGCAGAGGACAAGCTTACATGTTGTGTGGGCGTGGTGGGGTGTTGATGGGCGCAAGCATATCGGCGGCGTTCCTTAACGAAAGTTTATCTGGCAGCTTTGTCAACACGCAGACCTGGACGGCCCTGCCTGCATGGAGGCCTTCTTTAGGCACAGAGCATGGCTCCTACCGCCATACCAACACACTTAAGAATCCTTGACTAAAATGCCTAAGAACTGTTTCCCCTCCCCAATACCTGAGCAGACCTGGATGATCAAGCCCGCGAGAAGGTGGTGGCTTACAAGCGCAAGGGCGAGGCGATTTTGCGCAACAGCGGTCTGGGCTACACGATTGTTCGCCCCGGACCGCTGGTGGAGGAGGCGGGCGGCTACAAGGCGCTGGTGTTTGACCAGGGCAACCGCATCACGCAGGTGGGGCACCCTAGCCACTCACACAACACGCCACCCATGGGGTACTCTCTGAGTGGAGAGGGTGGATGCTTTACCACGCCTGCAGGTGCGGTGGGCAGGGCCGCTGCATCACGCCTTGACTTCTCTTGCTGCCCACCTTGCCTGTGTGCCTGGAAGCACTGTGTTGAATGCCAGTTGCTTACAACCCGCTCATCATCATGCAGGGCATCTCCTGCGCCGACGTGGCAGACGTCTGCCTGAAGGCGCTCAACAACCCAGAGGCGCGCAACAAGACGTTCGAGGTGGGTGGATGGCTGAAGAGCTGGTTTTGGTGTTTGGTGCTGGTTTGGTCAATCATTTGGTCGAGTCTGTAACTGGCTGACTGGCCGGGAGGGTGGGCGCGTTTGCCAGCAAGGTTGAGAGCTGCGTGCCTGCTGTGAGGCAAGCCTTTCCGGGCAAGCAGGCGGCAGGAGGTGGCTCGACTGCCGCTCCCCCTCGTCCCACTAGTGCGGCATATTGGCTCATCATGCTTTGGCTGAATCGTGGCTAGCCCCCACCCACACCCCGCAGGTGTGCTTTGAGTACGAGCCTGAGGAGGGGCTGGAGTTTTACGAGCTCATCTCGCACCTGCCCGGTGAGTACAAGGCAGGCAAAGATATTGATCTGGTCTCCCCATGATGCTCGGGGCCTGGCGTATTGGGGGTGGGTGGGGTGGGCGAGCACACATTCGGTGTGTACATGTGAGATGGTGGGCGGTTTGCCTGCGCACCCTGCATGCCAACAGCCGGCACGCGTGGCACTTGTTTCGAGGCTTGCTCCCTTATACGTGCAGCTCTTTCAGCTCAGGCCAGCCAGGCCCACAGTGCCCCCGTCCTGCCCTGCCCCAACCGCCCGCCCTGCCCCGCCCTGCCTGCAGACAAGAGCAACAGCTACCTGACTCCCGCGCTGGCGCCGCTCACCAAGAACACGTAATCAATTTTCTAGCCTGCGCCTGCCCAGCTGCACACGGCACCTGAAGCTGGGGCCGCAGGCGAGGTGGCACACGCGGTATTCCGCGTGTGGTCTGTCCCAAACCTGTGCCTACGCATTCTTTGATTCATTTGCACTTCCTGGAGGACCCCCACTTTTCCCTCGTTTCCTTTTTTAGACTCCTACACTTTCATTCCAGTTTTCGATCTCTGCTGTGTAACTGGTTGCTGCTGCAGAGCCGCCTGCTGCCGCCGACGCATGCTGCAGCCCTGCCGCTACCAGAGAGGGGGCGGGGCGATGGGAGGGCTGCTGTTGGGGCCAGCGAGCGTGCGGAACGCCCCAGAATCAACATGAAAGCTCGTAGTGTAGTGACGCACAGGTCCTAGCGCTGCGGACACCCCCCCCCCATCTGCGCCCTGCTGCGTGCTGCGAGTCCAGCAGCAGAGCTATCCAGTTGGTGGGGGTGCCCAATCGGTCCCTGTTTACGCCCCACTTGTCACCCCGCACCTTGCTTGGCTTGTTGCTGCACCCGGGAGCCCGCATTCTTCACACACTCACCATGCAGGCCCTCAGCAGCAAGGTGGCTGTGGGCACCCTGGCCCAGAAGGCCGTGGTGGCCCGCAGCAGCCGCAAGAGCGTGGCGGTGCGCGCCGTGGCGGCCCCGGCCACCGCGCTGAACACCAAGCGCTCTGAGGAGGTGCGCCCGCGGACGCGCACGGCAGTCGCAGGGGGTCGCGGATCCAGGCTGCATATTGCAAATATATGCGGGAGGAGGGCGGCAGCAACGCGGGAATGAGCGCTGTGTGGCGGAGGGAAGGCCGGGGTGGCGCCTCCCGCCGCCGCCGCCGCGCCCTCACACCTCACACCTCTTGCCCTGCCTAACTGTCATCCATGCAGATCTTCAAGGAGGCCCAGGACCTGCTGCCCGGCGGTGTGAACTCCCCCGTGCGCGCCTTCAAGAGCGTGGGCGGCCAGCCCATTGTGTTTGACCGCGTCAAGGTGTGCGGTACTGGGGAAGGTACCAGGGGTAGGCAGCAATGTATCTGAGGGTGCTGGCAGGGCCTGGCAAGGGATAAATGTACAATGAACTGCAGGGCTTTCGCAGCAGAGCCGCAATCACTCGTCACATCAGGCGAACCGGCGCCCGCTCTGCATGCGGTCCTGTGCATGCGGCGCCCCCGGCTCAACGCCCGGCACTAAACTCTGGCCTGCCCCGTTTTCCCCGTTCTCTTTCTCTCTTGAATGCTGCAGGGTGCCTACTGCTGGGATGTCGACAACAACAAGTACATCGACTATGGTGAGGGCCTGGCTGGGCTTAACAGGGACTTTGAGAGTTTGGAGCGACGTGTATGAAGAGCCAGCTTGATTGCAACATGTCCATAACAAGAGGGATGGTCCGGGTGGCCTATGCAAGGTAACTTGATGCACCGTAGTCGTGGCCTGTGGCAGAGGACGGCAGCGGGAGAGACTGACTCATTCTTGAATGCAACCTTCTGCAGTCGGCTCCTGGGGCCCGGCCATTGTCGGCCACTGCAACGACGAGGTCAACACCGCACTGAAGGCGCAGATTGAGAAGGGAACCTCCTTCGGCGCGCCCTGCGAGCTGGAGGTGCGCACTGGTTTGTTAGTGTGTCTGTGTGAGCTGGTTAGTTGTGGGTGATGGGTAGCAAGTGGACGCAAGCGCCTTGTTGCCGCACCGTGCATGCCAGGGGTGGGCGAACACTCGCCTGCCCTGCCTTCTGCTGGTAACCAGCACTCCCCGGCCTCTTGTTTCAAGGCTATGTTGTTTCATGCGATTGTATGTATGGTGTGCAGAACGTGCTGGCCAAGATGGTGATTGAGCGCGTGCCCTCCGTGGAGATGGTGCGCTTTGTGAACTCGGGCACTGAGGCCTGCCTCTCCGTGGTGCGCCTCATGCGCGCCTACACCAAGCGCGAGAAGGTGAGCAGGCACAAGCTGGTGGTTTGAGTATGTTGTGGTATTGGTGTGGCCATTGTGGCGCGCCTCATGTGCGATCAACAACAAGCCCGCAAAGTTGAGTCAAGGGGTTGGTTGTTGAGGCTGTGGGTTCTGCAGGGCGTCCCCTGTGCGCCCGCGCCGGTCACAAGAAGGCGAGCCTATTCTCCCAGTAGCCGTGTTGTGCGTTGGGAGGGCAGGGCGTACACACACTTGTCTGGTGTATGAGTGGCTGCAGCACACTGCAGCATACCGACTGCGGGCGGGGCGGGGCCCATTGCAGGCCATTACCCCAACTGCTACCCCTTCACTCACCACCCTCTTTACCTCCTTCCTGCTCCTCGCAGCTCATCAAGTTCACCGGCTGCTACCACGGCCACGCAGACCAGTTCCTGGTGCAGGTGGGTGCCGTTTGGTGGGTGTCACCGGTTAAGACAGAACGAAGGCTGACCCCTGGGGCGGCAGCCTGAATGCAACCGTGCAGACGTGTTGGCAGGCAGCCTGCCCTGCATCCCAGCGCGCTCTTGGGGGATATACAGCGCCTGCAGCGCTCCCTTTCCCCACGCTCCCCTATGCGCAGGGGCATTGCTGCACAAGGCTTTGGGCCCCAACAAGTGTCCCGCCATTGCTCTGTGCTTGGCGCCAACAGTCCCGCCTTCCCATCCCTCGCTCCCCCCACCTGCAGGCTGGCTCCGGTGTGCTGACCCTGGGCCTGTCTGACTCCCCCGGCGTGCCCGCCACCACCGCGGCCGCCACCCTGACCGCCCAGTACAACAACCTCGAGTCTGTCAAGGCGCTGTTCGAGGCCAACAAGGTTGGTGGGGGTGCACATGTAGTGCTTGGGTCAAGAGTGGAAAGAAGGCGAGGGACCACACAGACAACCCGGGAGTGCTTGGCTGCAAAGTTCTGGCGCTGCCGTGCACGCATCCGGCCCTTGTGCACCGAGAGCTTGCTGCCCTGTTGCTCACCTGCCAACCCTCAACCCCCCGGCTTCCCACGCATGCAGGGTGAGATTGCCGGCCTGATCCTGGAGCCGGTGGTGGGCAACTCTGGCTTCATCCCCCCCACCAAGGAGTTCCTGCAGGGCCTGCGCGAGCTGTGCACCCAGGTAGGTGGGAGGGCGGTGGGATGCGTGAACGGCAGCGGGGGGAGCGCAGCTTTGTTGCATGCGGGCGCGTGCTGTGCTTACGAACGTTTGCGCACTGCCCTTTGCGTGCAATGTCCCTTACCTGCCTCTGCCTTATCAACTGCTTGTTCGCTTCGATGTCACTGCAGGAGGGCGCCGTGCTGTGCTTTGACGAGGTGATGACCGGCTTCCGCATCTCCAAGGGCTGCGCCCAGGAGTACTTTGGCGTCACCCCTGACGTCACCACCATGGGCAAGGTCATCGGCGGCGGCCTGCCGGTGGGCGCCTATGGCGGCAAGCGCGAGATCATGGAGATGGTGGCGCCTGCGGGCCCCATGTACCAGGTACGGTCCAACAGGGAGGGCATTGCGTGGAACAGAGGCACGAGATGGTGGGCCATTTTTGTTGAACAGAGGCATGAGGTGGTGGGCCTCAGGGGCCCCAAGGCGGGTTTAGGGTACTCAGGCCACCGTGCAGCCAACAGCAACAAGCCGGCCACCCTTGTCCTGTGGCTCTGTCTCCCTTTTGTGCGGAATGCTGGTCTGGCAACACCTTTTCTTTGTGCTGAATGCTGGCCTCGCAACAACGGTCCCATTCGTGCTTCTCCTGTGCAGGCGGGCACCCTGAGCGGCAACCCCCTGGCCATGGTGGCTGGCATCAAGACTCTGGAGATCCTGGGCCGTGAGGGCGCCTATGAGCACCTGGACCACGTCACCAAGCGCCTCATCAACGGCATCCTGGCGGCCGCCAAGGAGACTGGCCACGCCATGTGAGCGGGTGGCAGCGGCAGCATGCAGCTGCCGGTCGTACATATTGTAGGGTGGGCAGTGCGCAGTGCAACAAGCCAGGACAGCTTTGTCTTCGTTTGGTTTGCCCTTCAATGAACCTCACCGAGCCCTATTCTCTCACTATCCCTGGCAGGTGCGGCGGCTCCATCTCCGGCATGTTTGGCTTCTTCTTCTGCGAGGGCCCCGTGCACTCGTTCGAGGACGCCAAGAACTCTGGTGAGCAGGGGAGCACAAAAACCAAATAAGTTCAACTGTATCACCGATGATCTGTAGCTACTGTTCCTCGATATGCTCATGTGCAAGTGTGTGCCAGCGCCCACCTGAGCCTGGTTGCTGCGCAGACGTGCTTGCTTGCCTGTTGTTCCCGGCTACGACGCCTCACCTTGCTGTGAGCGCAGCAAAGCTGTCAAAGGTTGGATGTGCCGGGAAGGATGAGGGCCAGCATCCGCAGAATGCCCCGCACAAGCCTCTCACAGGCCCTGCCCCCCCGACCTGTGCCTTGCTCACCCTCTCATCCCCCCGCCTCACTCCCTCCCTCCCCACCTTGCGTGCAGACACCGCCAAGTTTGGCCGCTTCCACCGCGGCATGCTGGAGCAGGGCGTGTACCTGGCGCCCTCCCAGTTTGAGGCGGGCTTCACCTCGCTGGCGCACACGGAGGAGGACATTGACCGCACCATTGAGGCGGCGCGCACTGTGCTCAAGAGCCTGTGAAGCTCTTGCTAGCCTGTGCTCGAGGGCCCCCTTGAGCGAGCCCTAGAAGGGGGTGCGTTTGAGGTGCTTCTGAGCCTCGAAGGGCCTGTGTTGCGAAGCTGGCCGGCCGGTGAGGAAGAGCTCCGTGAACCGGCCTGGCTGGCTGCCAGCCTCCCACCTCCTTCACCTATCCCTTGAATGGACGCAATACCCTCACTCACCCGCTCCCCCCCACCCCCCTGCTGCTGCCGCTAAACACCCTTTGATTATCTTGCTTCCCCTGCTTTTGTCGCTCTCTCTTGTTCTTCGCCCCAGCGATCTCGCTGCCCCCACCCCCTCGCATACTCTCCAGTGATTCAAGCTCAGCTACACCCTCTGTGTGACATTCACACGTGTGCACTCAGCAGCCAGGATTGGCACAGTCAGTGGGCATGACTGGGGCCTGTGCGGAGGACACTTGGAGGGTCAGCAGTGCTGCAGTTGGCAGACGGCACAGGACGGCGCCGCAGGCAAAGTCACCGGCTGGCGTCACACCTCTCCATGCTTGGCCCTCCTGCCACTGCCGGTTCATGCGGAGCAAACTGTGTCTGTGTGTGCGTGCCGCTATGGCACCGGTTTGCGTGCAACTGCACCCCACAAGCTGGTGGGCCCGGCTCTCCTAAGCTGACGGGTGACAGCTTCTCGACCAAACAGCTGCCAGTGCATGCTGCTGCTCACCTCACTTCAGCAGATCAGATGCCCCATTTCAGCCTGCCCGCGCAAGGTCATGTTCCCACCAGTCGCGCTGCCAGCGCTCAGCGCCAGAACCACCTCGAAGAAAGAGCATGTGACTGGAAGGGCTTGAGAAAGACACGCATGGTTTACAGGAATATAGTTTGCATCGCTGAATGCAGGGCAGACACTGAGCCACGGCACAGGCGGTGTAACAGTCCAGGGGAAAAAAAGTGCGGATCTCAGCACCAGAAAAGAATGGCTCACTGCTCCTTGACAGGTGGAGGCAGACTGGAGTAAAGTCAAGAAAGGCCACTTCCCAGGACATTGATGGCTGGTGTCACTTTGGTGTGCACCGAAAGGCGGGGAAGCAATGTCCGTTTACGGCGCTCCCAAATGTGTGTTAGAAAAGGGGTCATATTGATGTCGGGTAGGCAGAGATAGCTCGCTTGCATCAAATGGGGTCTGATGAAGCAGTGCCCAGCTGCTGCTGCCGATTCGCACAATGTGGCCACCTCCTTGCTTCTCACGTGCTCGGCGACAGGGCTTTGAGGGGTTGCCCTGTACCGCCACACTTTTTGATAGTTGATTGACTGCTTGCTGGCAAGCGAGCACTCAAGCTGTGCCCTGCTGGCACTCAGCTTGCTGTGCTCGTCAGCAATCGAGCTCAGCCGCCCTCCGCCTTCACAAGCGCTTGCAAGCAGGGCTGGTGAGGGAACCGGAGGGAGATGTGTGACGCTCGACACTCCCAGGCTCAGCCTCAAGGGGCCTCCCTGGTGGCAGCGTAGTCGCCGACGGTGGAGTGCCGGGCGTTGCGGCGGCGCAGCACCATCACGCCCACTCCGATGAGCAGGACGGCGCCACCAACTGCAGGCATCAGGTGAGGGCAGGTGTTGTGCAGGCATGGTTAGCCAACAGCTGTGCTTGTTGAACAATTCAGGATTCATGGAGCTGCCCGATGCTCCCTGAACTTCATGCGCTCTCTGCAGAGCGTTAGCCAAGATGCAGACCGCTAAGAGCTAAACACACTTACGTCCAACAACAAGCCCCACAATCAGGGGCACGTTGTCATCGGAGCTCTTGGGTGCCGGGGGAGTGAGGGTGTCAGGAGGGACAGAAACTGACACCTGCGACTGCTGCACACCGCTCACGGTAACCGCCCCCCAGGTTGTTGTGGGCAGCACAGAGGAGGGGTTCTCCTCCAGGGCGGTGGTCAACTTGTCAGCGGCATCAGTGCTGCCGTCGGACACCAGGAAGGTCACGGTTGTGTCGACGATTGCGGAGCCTGAGCGGATGGCGGTGATGCTCACCAACACATTGACTGCAAATAGGCATTGGGAGCAGGGTGGGAGGCAGGCAACGAGTTGGTAACTGTGCTTTGTTTCAGCGTGTTGTTGAATGCCCTGCCATGGGGCCTCATCAATCAGGTTCACGTCACCACGCGTGACCGATCGGCTATCATTGCTCCCCACCCCCTGTCCCCCAGGGCAGGCATTGGCGTTCATGGGGAGAGCGGCTTCCGGCCCCAGGGTGCCTCCTCACCTTCGGATGCCGCCTTGAGGGCGGCCATGTACTGCTCCTGTGCTGCCGGGCCGAATGTTTCGGGGGTGTACTTGGTGAGGCGAGCAGTGAACGTCAGCTTGGGCACTGTGACCGTGACCACGGTGGCTGGCGGGGGTGGTGGGCTGCTGCCGGCGCCACCCTCGACGGGAGGGCGCGGCGGCGGTGGAGGTGAGGCAGATGGCGGTGGAGAAGGTGGTTGTGGCGGGGAGGGCGGAGGAGTGGGGGGAGGGGTGGGTGGCGGGGAAGGGCTCGGCGAGGGTGGAGGAGGCGGAGGAGAAGGGGGCAGGATGTACTGCACCACCACAATGGTACTGCTGCTTCCGGCGTCCAGCTGTGCCAGGGTGCAGACTGCTTGCGTCGAGCTGTCGACGGGGCCCACAGAAGCCAGGGAGATGCCATCCGACAGCCAATACCCAGACGCATCCAGGCGCAAGCACATGGTGAGCTGCAGGGGGAGGAGGGGCCAGCATAGCTGTGTGAGGTGCTGGGGAAGGCGAGCGGGCACTAGGAAGCTCAGACCAGCTTAGCGTAGATGTTGCTTGATCTCTCTAGTTCTCTGACATTCTCTAGGCTGGGCCAAAACACTCACCTTGTCGGCAACGTAGGCGTTGGTGAGGGGCAGGGTGACATTCACGGCGCCTCCGGCAACGCTCGCTTCAACAGTCACTTGACCTGCAAAGCAGCAGACAGGTGAGTTTCGGGCAGCAGCTGCTGGAGGATGCACCCGCTCACGCCTGCTGCACAGCAGCAGGATGGTAGCATATGCAGCCACTTTCCAGAGGCCTCCGGATGCAGGAGTCACACCCTGCTGCACGTCAGTCTGTCGAGCTCACCCACTGGACCGAGCTCGTGGCACACAAGCGCCCTGCCCCTCACTCACCGCTGACAACAGTGGTGCTTTGTGCGCCCTCCACTGCGGGATCGGCCATAAGCCGGCGGCGCCCATTGGTTGGCAGGGCTGCCTGGCTGGTGAAGTCGCTGGCAGTGAGCAAGCCGATGTTGTCGTGGTGGGATAGGCGCAGCTGGAAGTGCTGGGGCGGGGTGGCGCCTGCAGGCAGAAGGAAGCATGGCGGGCGCGGACTGGTGAGCAAGCTGACCAGCGTGCAAAGTGCATCAACGCCACGCACACAAACTGAGCACACAAAACAAGAGGGACAGCAGGCGCACCCGACAGCGTAAAGCCGCCTGGCAGTGTGGCGGCGGCCTTGCTTGCACCAATGTCGAATGATTTGGGGCTGCCTCCCAGTTCCGCCACGTCCACGACTGCAACAGTGGCCGTGAGGCCGGAGCTGCCAACTGATCGCTCCTCGCCGGCAATCTGCGGCAGGATTGTGTTGATGAAAAGGAGGATTGGTGTGTGTGTTTATAGAGGGCGTGAGGAGGACTTCTATCAGGGGCATATGGGGGTCTGTCATGCGCAGGGCACACAGGTGTCTTGCTGGGCACGCCACCTACCATGGAAGAAAGCAGCACTTGTTGGACGCTCGACACGAGCTGGCGAGTGCGAGCCAGCCCATCCCGAGCAGCATCCTGGCCGCTGAGCGCCACCAGCAAGCGGCGGCGGGAGCCTGCGGCAGGCGCTGGGGCAACCACCAGGGCGGGCCCTGCCACAGCGGCAATGCCAAGAAGCACCTCCAGATCTGCCGGGGCTGCGGTGCTGCTGCCTCCAGCCACAATCTGCATGGCAGCTGTCGCAATCTGCAGGGACAAACAACAGGCAACAGCAACCCGGCAATGTGAGCCTTGATGTTTGGTAACTGAAACAAGTGGCGCGGTGCAATGGCTGCCACTGCTTTAAATCTGTTGCAGCCTGCCCAGATGCTGCTGCCCAACCCGCTCCCACCTTCAAAGCGCTATCTGCCAGCGCATAGGTGACAGTTGGTGCGCCTGTGATGAGCTCCCGGGCTGCATGGCAGGACGGACGGGGTGGCAACGGGCGGGCAGTCTTAGGCGTCGGTGCATGTTATGTACGGCCTTCGCCAAGCGTTTCCTGCGCCAGCGTTGCTTTGAACAGCTGAGAACCCAGAACGCGGATTCCTGCCCTACCTGCACCCGCCACGTTCAGAGCAGCAGCGGCCGAAACTTGGCCGCCCGCCACGTCGCTCTCCAACGCCTTCATCACGCTCTCAGTCTGGTTCTGAATGGTGGCACTGACAGAGCTAACGGCGGCAACCGCCTGCAGCGCGCGCCTGTTCTGCCCGCCGACTGCAGAGAGCTGGAATGCGGCGCTGATCAGGCCAGCGGTGCTGCCCGACGCCACGGCTGCTTGGAAGGAGTCGCCAATTGCGTCCAGCTCATCTTGGGAGACAGCAGCGGTGGCATCCGCAACCGTGACGACAGTGATGGAGCAGGCCCGAGCTTCAAACAGGTCTGCATCGGGGAGAGCAATGGGCACCAGGGACATAGTTGGGGGGGGGGGGTCTATGTACCAGATCAGGCACCTTTGATAGTAGTTTGAAGTGCGCACACAGAGGTGGACATGTAGCTGCACACACAGGAGCCACACCTTGCAAAGTTCGAGAAACCAACCACTCAACCCACGCACCGGTGGCACAGACAAACAGGGTGTGGTTGCCAGGACGCAGCAGGCGGGGGGCGAACGTGAACTGGGGGCTGGCCGAGTCACGTGTATAGGTTGTGCGCTCGCCACCCGCCAGCTGCACCCCAAAGTCGAAGCGCAGGGAGCTGTCAGCCGCGAAACCGGCAGCCGTGGCCACAAAGGAGGTGTCTGCTGGGCCGGAGGCGGGGGAGACGGAGAGGCACGAAGCACCGTTAGCTGCCGTGCAGGCGGGGCGGCGGGCGATGGGCACTGCGATGCTTGCGGTGGCGCTCTTGCCCTCTGCCGTGGTTGTCACCGTAACGGTGAGGGTGGATCCGTCAGTGAACACCGACTGCCCGCTGGTTGACACGGGTTGAATGATGAGGGACTGCACAGTGACAGGGACGCAGGCGTAGAGAGCTTGTGTTGGATGGAGGCAAGTAGATGAGTCGGGAAAGAAAGCAGTGCCCGGAGGCTGGTGAGGTGGCAGCCTGTGCCTGGCACTGCCCTGTCCTATGGAGGCATAAAGGACCACAGACCTGCCCAGCTCAGCCCTCCTAAGTACCTGTCTGGTGGTGCTGGCGGCAGCGCCAGCCAGGGACACGCTGTCGGATGCCCAAGCATAGCTGGCACTGCTGGCCAGGGTTGCGTCGTCCAGCGCCATTGTGAGCCTCAGGGCCTGGGTAGGGTTGTGCAGCTTGGGGCATCCGTCTGGCTCGCAAATGCGCCTGCAGGTAAAGAGGGGGAGTGTACAGGTCGTTGAATGTCTGCCTGTGTGCTTGGCATGACAGCGACCCCCTCCATGCTGCACAATGCACGCACGTTGCAGTTGCCTGCCATTATGCATTCATGCTGTTAGTAAGTCATTTAGGCACCTAACCACACCTGATGGTGCCAGTGGGGGCAGCACCAGCCAACACGTTGATGACAGCAGTGTCGATGTCGCTCCGTGCGTTGTTGCCAGTGCCCTTGGCAGCATTCAAGCTGATCAAGTACGCCACGTTGCCAGCCGGCAACCGGTTAGCCGGGATGGTGAGCGTGCGCCCAGACGTGTCAGGTGCAGTGTTTGGGTCCTTGAAGCAGGGTGAACTGGCCTGCACACGGGCATGGCAAATGAAGAAGCAGGGAGGCATTGGACGTGGGTTGACGATTTATCGCATGCACTTCGAACATGGAGCGATTGGCCCTTGCCAGCCAAGCATCATGCCGCATTAGAGGCTGCAAGCGAGGCAATCGGCTTCCCCTGCACAGCAGCCGACACACCTGTGTGGTGGAGTTTATGGCTGTGCACGTCCAAGCGTAACGGAAGGGCTCCCGGCCTGCGGGGTCATCTGGGTCCCGGCTGTTGCTACCAGTGAAGGTCAAGACACGCGTGTCCTGCAATCAAGTGAAACCACACAAAAGCTCAGCGCTTAGCGTGGCAGTATCTGGGATGCTAAACTCTCCACGGCAATGGCCAACAAGCAAGGGAAACAGTCGCAAAAAGGGTGCCCCTGGGCTGGCGCTGCAGGCGCACCAGCACGTCGCCACGCGGGCCAGTCAACTTGGCTTCCACAGGTGAGGACAGGGCGGTGAGCCTGACTGTGGTGCTGGTGGTGGCGTTGGCAGTGCCAACCAGTGTGGCGCTGAACGTGAAAGTCAGGACGTCCCCAGCCAACACGCTGGACAAGGCCTGCAGGGATAGTGGAGGGGTCAAAGCGTAATCGTACCCAACAATGCAAATTATGCACCATGGCACTGCGTGATGTCTGTGTTGGCAATGCAAAGCGGCTTTTTCCGGTGCAGCGCTTCCAGGCTGGAGCGCACCGTGACTTGCAGCTGCGGCCGGTTGTTGACAAAGGATCCCGGGGCAAGCTTGCCGCTGGTCTCTGTCCAAAGGTAGGTCACAGTCCGGCCTGCACGCGGGGATAACATTTCGGGTCGAACGCGGGCTGAGGCCCAGCGGTTGCGGTGTGCCATGATTCAATGCACGCAAGGTCCTGCGATCACCAAGCCTAGCGAGAGTAGGCTGCAGTCAATTCAGAGGGCTTCTGTAAGCGCCATGTATCACCACAAAGCACACCTGGGCAGACTGATGAGAGGTCAATGCTTGTTTGCACGCTGATGCCAGATGCCAGCAGGAAGGTCTGGTCCAGGCCTCCCTCAACCTTCAGGACAGGCAGCGGCTCAGCCGCTTTGGTGAAAGTGAAGGTGGAGGAGCCTGCACGAGCAAGGTGTTGCGACAAAGTTAGCTTCCAATGCAGGTGAAGGTGGGTCTGATGGTGCATTTGGCATACACTCATTAGATGCAAACATGCTTTGAGAGATTCTACATGCCGCCGCACCTGTGGCGCCCAGCCAGTTGGTGACAGTGAGCTGCACTGTGTAGCTGCCAGCAGTGAGTGCTCCCACGGTGGCACCAGGTAGCACCAGGCGTGAGCCAGTGGCTGACGTGGCAATGGCTGCCAGCGTGGCATTCGGGCTGCTCCAGCTGAAAGTTACGGGGCGCCCAGCAGAAGCAGGGGTGCTGGAGGCATCGATTGTCGCACTGCTTCCTGTGCCAGTGCACCCAGAGCCAATGGAGCTTGGTCCCGAGACGAGGGCAATGGGGGCGTCTGGCGTGCCGGGGCCCTGCGCAATGCAATACCAGCCAGCTTCGACTGGGTGAGAGTCAAACAGTGCCCTTGTCCGAATACATAAGTGCTGGCATGCACGTTAAAGTTTGCAGGCTGCCAACAGCTGGCTTTGCCGCTGCTGCATCAAACGAGTGCGGCTCACTCTTCTACCCTGCCCCCCCCCGCCCCCCCCAAAACACAAAACTCGATGCAACGACCTGCAGCGGCCCCCGAAACTTGCCTGCAGGGCTTGAGAGGTTGCCTGCGCCACCAGTCCGTTCAGCCTTCCGGCCACAGCGCTGCTGGCACGGATGGCAATGGTGTCGTTCAAGATGACACTGGATGCAAAGTCAAGAGCCACGACCAGCTGGCGCGTGTCTGACTGTGCCACTGCCACCTGGCTCGCACTTCCCAGCTTGTCAGCAGTTGCATCGGTGAACACGGTGCGGAGGCCAGCCTGGGGAGAGAGCGCCACATCTTGGTCAAAGGACAGCAGCATCTGGCGGCCATTGGCCGACAGCTGTGCAGACAGTAGGGCAGGCGCCGTGGCAGTAGTGCAGAAACCGGTGCAGGAGCTGCCAGTGATGGCGGCGGTGCCAAGGTCGCAGGAATACTTTGTGCAGGTTCGGTTGGCAACCGCAATGCTGGCAACCGGAATGCACGTCTCGCCCGGGTTGGTGCACCTGCGGGATGGGGGCCGGGGTGGGGCAGGGGGCGAAGGGGGAGGGGGGAGGCAGTGACCGCCCGGGGACGTAGAAAGTCTTAGAGCACCAGACAGTGCATCCGCAGAGGCAGCACACGGGCTGGCTCGGTGCCTCGGATGCAGTCTGAGGGCTGGATGCGTGCTGGGGCACTCACTCGCTGTTGGAGGTGCAGGTGCCCTTGTTGAGGCTCGCAAGCTGGGACTTAATAGAGGGGGAGTCACACTTGCTGATGCAGGTGCCGCCGCACGACCGCCTGTCCAGGCCGGTGGCAGCATCACACTGCACAGTGGGGAGGGCAATAGCAGTGATGGGCAAGCGGTAAGCACGTGCTTTGCTGCTCTCAGAGCACCAGGTTGGTGAGCTGCCCACGGCTAGCAACAAGGTCCGAAAGCAAGAAGTCAGCAGGTGGTGTGCTCCTGCCCTGGCCAGGTGCACGCTGATCTGCCCGGCAAACCGCTCCAGCACAATGCCACGCACCTCTGACAGAGTCACACAGGCGCTGAAGGTGTCGCAGGTTTGGGCGCCAGAGCAGCCGGCTGAGGAGGTGCAGACGGTAGCATTCGGAAGGGTGGGCTGGATGGCGCCGCCGGCGTATCCCGTCGTAGAGCAGAGGGTGAGGCTCAGATCTCGAACACACTCCTTGCTGCAGGGCAGATGATGCGGGTAGGCAGGCACTTAGGCAGGCACTTAGGCAGGCTGCTCTGCAGGGACTCCATGAGACCCACGCCACGTCACCCCACCCCACGCCGGCTACAGGAAGGCTTCGTGCGGATATGTGCCATTGGAAGCTCGTCTGCCCAGCGGCTGCCTCTCTGTAAGATGCATGCACGACTGCCCTTCCTGGCAACGTACCTGCACTGGCCAGTCTGCTGGCAGAAGGCCGCTGGGCGGTTGGCAACCTCGGGATACGCTTCAAGCAGGCCGAAAATGCCGCTGCACGTGGTGAAGTCACCGCCGCTCTGCAGTTGTAGGGAGGGAGAGGGAGGAGAGTTTTCGATTGAACTGGGAAGCTGAAGGGGGCACTATACTGCATCAGAAGCACGCCTCAAGGTGCACAGCAATGCTGCACGCCAGCACATGTGCAGCTTGCCACTTGCATGAAGCCGCACCGCTAGGCAAGAGGTGCGTCCTGCGTTGGCGTACTCCTCAGGCTTCAGTGCTTTAGAGCTGTTGGCAAACGAGGTGGCTGTCGTCAAACAGGTAGAGCAGGTGTGGCAGGGCGGAGGCGGTGGGGGAGGGCGCGGAGGTCTTGGGCTGGGAGGGCGGGGGCTGGGAGACGGCGAAGGCGGTGGGTATGCGCCTGGCAACACCACCTCACCAAGCGCCCTCGAGCCGAGCACCTCGCGCCATCGCTGCGCTGCCTGGCTGCCGAGCTTGGCCTGGTTCAGTGCCTGATCTGGGGTGAGTTTCAGCCAGGAGCCGAGGAAAGCAGCATCTGCCTTGTCGACAGCTGCTCCCTCGTCTGGAGCCAGGCAGCCGTGTTTGTTCACGCCTGAACAAGCGTCTGCTGCGGTGCAGGCGTTCAAAGATGACTGCCAGGTGCACTGGCCAGCGGCAACGCACGCTTGCTGGCTGCCCAGGGCAGCACAAGCAGCTTGCAGATCATCATCCCTGCAGGGGAGGGGGCTCGGAGGAGGGGTGTCGGAGGTGTGCAGGAAGTTTGTGAAGGTAGCATGCGAAGCAAAGAGGCTGCCCACGAAAGGACAGCAGGGAGCAGGGGCACATGTGGAGTGTGTACATGGCGCCAGCGCCTTGTGGCGGCGGCAGGCGGCGCAGCCTTGGAGCAAACCCTGGCGGTCCACCTCCGCTCACCCGACCACGCATGTTGGCTTGCCATCTTTCAGATCGCAAGGGGTGCCGGAGGCAGCTGCGCAGCCTGCGGGGACGGGAATTGAATGAGTTGACCGCGCACTTTGCGTGGGTTCGATAACGGCCCGTCTCCAGTGGTGTTGATCACGGCTGAATGCGCAATAGGCACAGGAATCACGATTTCTTACCAATTGCGCACAGAAACAGGGCGCAGGCCAGTGCAGCAGCCCATTTGGGCACACGGGCAGCACCGCCCATCGCCATCCAGCGAGGTGCCCGCTAGTGCCGCGGGTAGAGCTAGCGCAACGGCGTTATTAACTTCGAGGAAGCAATTAGGGAGAGTCAGCAGGGGCGGTCGTGCTGGAAGAGAATTTTCGAAACGGCCGACACGTGGCGTTTGCCTGTGACCCGTCTCTAGGCGCCGTGTAGCAGCTCCGAATAGCAGCTACGATTCTAGATCGAAGTTGAGCACGCCATGCCGCAGGCACTCCGGCCTGGCATGGCGGCGGACACAGGTGGCCTGCGGGCGGCGCGCCGTTCCTACAGAATGTGGCTTGTACTGACGCTGTGAGTTTTCCCACTGTTTATGGAACGATCACGGCTGTATAGGTATCCGACGCACCTAAGAAAGCAGCACTGGTAAACTCTTTTACGGCTGGTGCTCCCGGGGAGCCCCCAGTGTAGCTGCAGCAGCGCTCATTCCGCGGGCCCTCCATCAGCAAGCCAAATCGCCGGGCTGAATTGGGCAATTGGCAATAGTGATTAGGAGTACAAAGGCAGCACTATGTTGGCAAACAGCCGAATCGGAGCGCAGCAAACCACTGAACAAAAGCGGTTTGCCCGCCGTCCCGCGGCACCGTCCCGCCCGCCGCACCTTCCACCGCCTGGCCACAGGTCTTCCCACCTCATCCTCTACCGCCTGTTCTGCACCATCATGGTAACACTATCCGCAGCACCGCGGGTGCAGCAGGCGGCTGTGCAGCCTGGACGCCGGGCGGGCGTGCCCGGCAGTCTCGGCTGCCCGGGCGTGGCGAGGCAACTGCAGACAAAGCGCAGGAGGCAGGCCGCGGAACGAACCAGGCGAGCGTTGCCCCCGCTGGCAGAGGTGAGTAGGGCCCTGCTGCCGCCGCCGCCGCCCGCCGCTGCCGCCGCCGCCGCCGCCGGCTGCCGCCGCCCGCCATTGCTAAGCGAGCTCTTGCAGGTGCATCTGCGTGTTGTGAGGTGAAACAATATGTGATAACCTGGTTGCAGGAGTTCCTCACCGCTGCCGTGAGCCCCTCGCCTGGGCTGGCGGTTGGTGCTGCCGCCAACACGGCGGTGTATCTAGTTGGCATCCGGGTGCTGCTCAGCGGCCTGACGTGGGAGGGCGTGCTGAGCTCCTGGGTGCTGGGCACCCTCACCTACTCCGCGTTTGGTCCAGGGGCTTATGCCATCGTCTGCACCTACTTCATTGTCGGCTCATTGGTAAGGGAGAGAGGGAGGCGGGAGGGCACGCAGGCGGGCAATGGCGTAGTGCCATGGGGTCGGGCGGGCGGGCGGCGGAAAGGACATGCGTGCGGCCGGGCAGTAGCGCTGGTACTTGTTGAGGATGGCAAGCCAGCGCCAGTCATAGCCATGGTGCCATCACACTACACAAACTCCCCAGTGCCGCACCCTCTTGCCCGCTGAAGGTGCTTGCCCCAGACCTTCGTGCCCTGCTGCCCCCGCTACCACTACCGTGTCTCTGCACTGCTGCCAACTCCTTGCTAAGACTGCTTAATTGCTGCAGCCGGCTCAGTTCTTTTTGTCGCTGCAAACCCTGCGGTTCTTCCGCGCGTTCGTGCTTGCAGGTGACTAAAGTCAAGCTGGAGCAGAAGCAGCGGGAGGGGATCGCCGAGGCGCGCTCCGGCCGACGGTCGCTGGTGCGTAGCTGGCAGGCAGGAGCACCTGAGCGGTTATGTTGGGGGCGGGCCCTTGCCACCAATTGGTGCCGTCACCATGTGTTGCAAAGTGTGTGCTGTTTCCCTGCACTTTCCCGTCTTGCAGCTTAGCCCGGCACAGCTCAAGCTGGACAGCTTACCGCTATGCCTGCCTCTGCCTCTGCCCTGAATATCACTCCGCGCTGCAGGGCAGCGTGCTGGGCTCAGGCTTTGCCGGCATCCTGTGTGCAGCGGCCGCACTGTACCTAGGCGACCCCTTCCCCTGGCGGGTGAGTGGCAGGGGCCACTGCCAGTATCCTGGGTGGGTGTCTTTTTTGTGCAAAGTTGCACCTGCCATTGCCGGCAGCGGTGAAAAGCAGTTGAATGTGTTCTGGCACAGCGTAGCCAGCTGCACCAGTGTGCTTCAGGCTGCCAGCACCGCCAACCCAGGCACCCTCTAGGCAGGCCTTCGCCATGCCCCTGCTTGCTCCTGTGCTTCTCCCCTCTAACTGGGGGCGGCCCCCTCACATCATGAAGGTTGGGGTTGCCGTAAGCTTTGCCGCTAAGCTGGGCAGACATCCTCCACCCCTAGATTGACAGCACCTTGATCCCCCTGGCCCCTGGCCCTTTGGGCGCTCTTCTCGCAGGTCGGCTTTGCCGCCAGTTTCGCTAGCAAGCTTGCAGACACCACCTCCTCCGAGATTGGCAAGGCGTATGGGCAGACTACGTACCTGATCACCACCCTGCAGCGCGTGCCACGTGGCACCGAGGGGGCAGTGAGCCTGGAGGGGACAGCAGCAGGCTTGGTGGCAGGCGCCGGCGTGGGCGGCTTGGCGCTCGCACTGGGCCAGGTGAGGGGTGGGGGGCAGGGCCCGTAGTGTTTTGTGACTAACTTGTAGATGGACATGGAGGTCTGGGCCTGCTTGGTGAATGATGGCGAGACCCATGGGGCGTGCTCAAAGTGCCAGCTCTGGCCCACTTGGGCTGTGACGTACCAGTCCCGCCGCATGGCCCGGCCCCGCCCCCCTCGACACCAAGCCCCTTGCAGCTACAGCCACCTGTTGCCTACTTTTGTCTTGTGTTAAACTTTGCAGGTGGACGGCACTGGTGCGCTGGCCATCACCGTCGCCGCCTTCCTCGCCAACGTGTTTGAGAGCTGGCTGGGGGCCACGGTGCAGGGGCGCCTGCCCTGGCTCAGCAACGACCTGGTGAATGTGGTGCAGATCACGGTGGCTGCGGGCCTGGCAATGGCACTGGCAACAACTCTGGGGCAGTAGGGGAAACAGGCGTGTACAGCAGTGGCCTTTGGTTCATTTCCTTGTAAAGCTGAAGAGCCGTTTAAGCCCAGAAGTGGTGCCAGCAGGACGCGGGAGGGCAGCGGGGTGCGGTAGACCACAGTGGCTGCAGGGCTGGCCATTGCGCTGACTACAAGTCGGTGGCAGTAGGCGCAGCTGGTGGAATATAGCTGTACTTATTGTGCATCTGGCAACAGTCCAAAAACGCAGGACATAAATAAGAAAAAACTCGGCGCCACTGGCGGCTGATGTGGCGGCGGGTGCGGCAGTGCCAGGATGGTAACCCCCAAACCCGAGCGCTCATTTCCTTGTTGTCGCTGTTGTCTTCTAGCCAACAACAACTCGGCTAAGCGCGCGGTCCTCGCAGCGGCACGGCCAGGTGATGTTCCGCTCTGCGCCGATGGGCCGGCTCTTCGGTTCAGCAGCCGTCCGCACAAGGTAAACGCCACGAAGGTGATTC